>JARFXV010000848.1:0-138500 GCA_031761425.1 Cosmopolites sordidus | reverse complement strand
GGTAATGAGCGTTGTCTCATTAATATTCATAAACATATTTCTTATTCTAAATTGCATATCCTCTATGATGGCCTCAATGATGGCCTCTATGATCCTCTATGGCCTGTATTGGATATCCTCTATGATGGTAGATGGCATTTGATAAACTTGTTTTTTAACCGAACCCTATAAGAAAAAATCCAATGTTGTTAAATCCGGGGATCTGGCTGGCCAGTGTATAGAACCTCTCCTACCAATAAAGTTATTTTCATAATTAATGTAGAAATATTGTCTCACGTTCCTGCTAAAATGTGAAAGAACACCGTCTAACTGTAACCACATTCGTCTCGCTACAGTCAAAGGCAATTCTTCATTCCATTCTTCAAATTATTTTACAAAAAGCTATATGAAAACTATCACCATTAACTCTATTTCAAAAAAAGTCTCTTACTAGAAGTCTCTTACTAGGCAATCTCCGAAAATATCAGGCAGCCAACATATCTATAAGACCATAGAGAGACCATCTATGCTGATGATCTTAAGGGATATTGAATCTTAGATTTTCACTGCTGTAATAGTGAAAGTTATATCGGTTGATGTGACCATTTTTGTGGAAAGTTGCCTCATCCGTAAATAAAATGTATTTAAAAAAGTTAGGTTTTTCTCTATTTTTCTCTATAGCCTAGTTACAAAATTCAAGCCGTCGATCGAAATCATTTTGATTAAGTTCTTGAACCAATTGTATACGATACGGATGAAATTTAATGTATTACTAGTTATTCTGTTCGCTATGAATTTTTTAACACCTACGTCGTTTTCTACCTACCTGCATAAAATATGCGACTTTTTAATTACAGTTTGAAGAACTAAATTTTCGTTTTTTTTACTCATAGCTCTTTTCTGCCTTTCCAAGTTTTTTCGTAATCGACACATCCAGTTCTTTCAAATTGCTCTTTCAATTGTATAAACGTTAATGCATTAGGATGTCATTCGGCATTAGAGACTTTTAGGGCACAAATTCTACTTTCTAAAAAAATTTGGATCATTTGCGTCCAAAGAGTAGATCATGTTTATCAATTCCTATCTAGAAAAATTACTTATTATTCTACATTCTATTCTATTAAACACCGTACTACAAAATTTGACAGTTTACAAAGTCCAAATAATTGACCATTTGGTTCATTTGTTTCTACGCCATGATTGTCTAGGGCATCTAGGCCATCTGCTTTAAGTTGTAATTGGATATTCAGATTTCTTTTCGATAGTCAAAATAATAGATCATAAAAATATTGTTTCCTATTTAATTATAAAAGAAGTACACTCTTTTTTTCTGTATCGTATAATAATTTGAATTGAATTTTATGACCTCATTACTAAAACGTCTAAGGCGAATTCCATTAAAAACGAAATATTATAAACCAAAATGTAAAAAACTCCGACATTATGACAGATAGGTATAGGACATGATAAGAAGAATAGAAGTATTTTGTTTTAGGAATATTGTAATATAAAAAAATATGAGACATTCCATTTAAAAACACTGAGATATAATGTTTTCAATTATTTTCATTTATGTCAGTTTTCTTGGATACCCTGTATAACGCAGACAAATGTTGTTTGCATTAAAAGTTAAGCAATAGTTTCACTAATATTCTTGCCAAAAATGATAATCCCACATCAAAAAATAAAAGCACTGCAAAATATAGTCTGCAACTCCGATATTTTTTACAAAATATCGGATATCGGTAAAACCACTGTGTTTAGGTATAGTATATGTTTCACGAAATATGTTTAGAATCAATAGCAGAATGCAAAAATAGATTTACAAGGAAAATTAAATTTAAATTATGCAGCCTATTTAGTTAAACAACTCTTATATTTATACTTTTTCTTTTTCTCTAGCTATTATCAAGATATCAACCGATATCGCACTATTGGGACACTATATATATATATATATATATATATATATATATATATATATATATATATATATATATATATATATATATATATATATATATTCCAGTATACCTCGCCTAAGGTACTGGACGGGTCACGGGTGGTGGATAGTGAAAGTTCCATTAGATATTAATGGACAGCTGCGAATATCCCAAAATAAGCAGCCCCGAACCAAGGCAAAAAGAAAGCTAAATCCACTTAGCGTCTGACTTGTATCAAGCGGCTGAGTGGTCAGCGTCTGTTCACCAGTGGTGCGGCTGATATTTCAATTCTGGAACTAACCCCTCCAGTCTTAACCTCTGAACCGTCATGGTTCAAACCTTTAATTCAAAGTACAAGATGAAGCGTTCTAGTAATTACAAAATTACCCCAGGAGGTAGACAATCCTCTGCCAGCTTTGCTGGTACAACCGGACTTTCGGATTCTGGGGTGTCCGGGCTTAAACGCAAAATCTTTCAGAGATAGTCGGAGACCTCTGGCCAACGTCTGAAACCGAAAATAAAAACTTTCTTTGGAACGGTAAATATCAATTCCGTCCTGCGTCCAGGAAAACTACACGAATTGGGGCGAACATTAAATCAGCAAAAAATCAGAATTTTAGCTTTGCAAGAAACCAGATTGATAGATGATAACACCTTGGAATTCGGCAACTACAGACTTTTTAAAAGTAAAACGGACAAAAGAATACTCAAAAATACACCACAACTCGGTGTTGCTTTCGCTGTCTCAAGAAACATTCTTGGTCCTATAACAAATGTCCAGCCAGTAAATAATCGACTTATGACACTATCCCTCAAGTGTGCTAACAAAAACTATACATTAATCAATGCACACCTCCCAATTAACGAAGAAAATAAATCTAATCCTGAAAAAGTAAATAAGTCCTGGGAAATTCTAGAAAAGACTATCTCTAAAATTCCCTCTAAGCATGTAAAAATCTTATTGGGTGATTTCAACGCCCAACTAGGGAAAGAAAAAAAGTACAGGAAAACAGTCGGCAGTTTTCCCGCTCATAAATGGACTAACCATAATGGTAGAAGATTGGTTGAACTAGGTTCGCAGTTTAATCTAAAAATAATGTCAACCCATTTTAAGAAGAAAATAACAAAACAAAAGACCTGGAGGTGCCCAAACACGTACATGGGTGAATTTCAAATTGACCATGTTGCCATTTCGTACCCCAATTATAAAGAGATTTTGAATGTTCAAGTCAAGAAAGGAGCATATATAGACACGGATCACTACTTGACTAGAATCAAACTTAGCTTAAAACCTCGAAAACTTATTCAAAAGGGGCTGCTAATACCAAAGTTTGACCCAACGAAAATAAAACCAGCCCTAACAGAAGAGCTTGATAAACAACCTGCACAGAACTGGCAAGAATTAAAACAAAAAATTATTAAAACAGCCTTAAAGTTGGTCCCTTTACAAAAACATAGAAAACATCCGTGGTGGGATGAAGTTTGCGAGCAAGCAGTATTAAGCCGAAGTAAAGCATTCAAAGATTGGAACAGTCGAAAAACAGCAATAAACTATAACATCTTTTTGGAAGTAAGAAAAGAAACATCGAAGCTAATTAGACAAACTAAAAGAAAATATGAAAACAATCAACTTAATGAAATAGAAAAAGATTTCCAAAAAAATAACACCCGAAACTTTTACAAAACTTTTAAAACTAAATTAACAGGCTATCAACCTCAGAGCCTATGCTTTCAAAAGGAAAACGGACAACTAGCTCTAAATATCCAAGACAATTACAAAGAACTTGCGAAATATTTTGAACAAATACTAAACTGTCCTGAGCCCTTAAACAAATTACCAACACTAAACCCTAAAGAAACAAACCCAGATTCATTACCACCGAATGAAGAGGAAATACTTAGGCAAATCAAGCGGCTTAAAAATAACAAAGCTTCTGGTGAAGATGGAATCACTGCTGAACTTTTGAAATCCGCTGGTCCAGGTACAATCAAGGAAATAACCAAAATTCTACAAGAAGTTTGGCGAACCGAACGGATTCCGGAAGACTGGAAAGATGCTCTAATCCATCCACGACACAAGAAAGGAGATAAAACGAATGTAAACAACCATAGAGGGATATCTCTTCTCCCAGTTTGTTACAATATTCTATCTCAATGTCTACTAGACCGAGCACAGGGACAGTTAGAACCGAACATTGGTGAATATTAGGCAGGTTTTCGACCGGGCAGATCCTGCCCTGAACAGATCCTGAATCTAAAGCTGATTCTAAGACATCAAAAACTGTACAATAAAAATCTCGTCTGTACATTTGTAGATTTCAAAAAAGCATATGATTCTATTGACCGCGAATCTTTATTCCGAATCTTGAAAAAACAAGGACTAGATCTGAAAACGCTGGCAATTATTAAAGCAACGTTAACTAACACGAGGTCAAAAGTTAAATTCATGGGTGACATCTCAGAACCCTTCGAAATTAAAACTGGTGTGAGACAAGGGGATGGACTCTCGCCACTCTTATTTAACTGTGTTCTAGAAAAAGTAATACAGGAGTGGCGTGAAAAAAAGTCGGCATTGAATATTGACCAGCCCATTAAACTGGGGAGAACCAACATCAAAATTGATTGTCTGGCATTTGCTGATGATCTAGCAATTTTAGCTCAAGATGTATTAACGGCTCAAAAACAGATTGAAATCCTAAAAGAAACAGCAGAAAAGGTAGGACTCAAAATATCCTTTGAAAAGACACAATACATGACCTGCAACAGACTAAGAACACCATTTCTAAAAACAAAATATGGTAACATCAGACGAGTCTCTCAATTCAAATATTTGGGTGAAATAATCATGGAAAATGGGTTGGAAAAAGCGGCCAATAAGGGTAGATGTCAAAAAATGGAAACGGCATTGAGACTTATACAAAATATTTACAACAAAAAATGCCTATCTAAAAACACAAAACTGAGACATTACAACACGGTTATTAAGCCAGAATGTCTATATGCTGCAGAAACGCTCATTTTGAATAGAAAGAGGGACATCGAGGACATTGAAAAGAAGGAAAGAAAAATCATAAGAAAAATCCTAGGCCTCACACAAATAAATAGCCCAACATACCGACTTCGAGAAAACCAAGAAATCAAACAATACACAGATATACATAGCGATATGAGAAAAAGAAGACTTAAGTTTTACGGACACATCAAACGGATGAATCCGAGCAGGCTAACTAGACAAATAGTCGAATTTTATGAAAATAGGAGTAGAGCTAAAGTAGAAATAATTAAATGGATTGCGGCAATTAAAGAGGACCTAAGATCAGCAAATATTACACAAAGTGAAATTCAGGATAGGGGTTGTTTCAGACACAAGGTTAACGTTTGGAAGGTTGGCCAGAGAGAAAAATGTAGGAAGACTGGAACAACTTGGTCTGACGAAAGGAACAAAGCTCAGAGCGATAGAATGAAATTAGTATGGGCTCAAAGGAAGGCTAACAACAACAAACGCCTCTAATTGTACTTCGCGTGGTCCACCAGGGCCCATACGTGAACAGTAGTATATATATATATATATATATATATATATATATATATATATATATATATATATATATATATATATATATATATATATATATATATATACCAGGTGTCCCATTAAGGATGGGTCGCGGCCGTATCTTGAAAACTATTTATCCCACAGCTTTGGGGAAAAAAAATTGTACTAAAAAAGATCATGAGCAATTCACCAAAAATATTTTTAAGCTTCTAAAACGACCGCAAGAGGGTGTGACGAGCTAAACATTTTTAAAAATCTTTTTTTTTGTGTATTTTCAAGTGTTAACCGAGTAAGAAAAATTCTCAGTTATAATTAGCAAACTGTCTCCTACAAGTTTGTTTTATGAAATTTTGTCGTAATCTCACGGGTAAGGGGGGAGGGGGGGAGTTTTACTTATTGAGAGAAAAAGTCGTCTAATGTCCGTTTGCCGGTCGTCCGGTCGCCGATTTTCCTCAATTTGGATTCATTTAAAAGGTAATTGCTGGGACAATCAGATAATCTGGGAGATAAATTATTTAGTTTATAAATGAAACCGCGAGGTGGCTTTACATTCAACAATAGTTTTTTTGAAGTTTTGTTCAGATTTTTCAAATGGAATGGTACAGCTTTTACTACATGGCAAGAAACGTAATTTAAAGATAAATCGTCCAGTGAAAACCCGATATCAATATCTTTGACATGTCAAGAGATATTTCGATTTTTCTGAAAAAAATCAGTTTTAATTTTTACCGTAATATTAAGTTAAAAATTAGCCTTAATATTTAGGTCGCAATCGCAGCCGCAACAATTTTATTTAAAAAATAAAATTATCTATTCAGTATCAATCACTATAAATGTTCTAATCCTGACCTTGATAATATTTTCCAATTTAATTACATAAGCGGAAAAAATGCCTTTCCCCAATTGTTGCATTTTCTCTTTTATGATGCTTAAATACTATTTGACAGAATATTGAAATCAGTCATTAATAAATATACCTACTCTATCTTTTAAACTAAATGAATGGATGAATAAAATTATGCGTTTTCGGGTTTCCAAATAAACGCATGCAATCCTAAGGTACATTACACAAAAAGTGTAAGAAGGGAACCATGAAAACAAACAGAAACAGTCAAATTAACTTGTCAGTTTTGAAATGCATTACATTTTCAACATTGCATTTATTGATTATTAATAATTATTATAATAATATCTAACAATGTCTTTTACGAATAACGAGGTCTATAACATGTTGGCGGTGCATTTCCATGCATATGCAAGTCAATATCCCGAAAGAAGGCATTATTCGAAGAAAGTGTTTACACGTCTAGCAAGACGCCTACGAGAAACAGGAATTGTGCATCCAGATCCAGTCCGCACCAGGTTACATTCGATTCGTAATGGAGATAATGTCGTAAATGTTCTGGCTTATGTTGAAACCAACCGCAATTTAAGTATCAGACAAATATCTGAATAATTAGGTATTAGCAAGACATCCGTTCATCGAATCTTAAGAGATAACAAGCTGCACCCCTATCATGTTGTCTTACACCAAGCTATTTTGGATAACGATTTCGATAGACGGTTAGACTATTGTCACTGGTTAAAAAATATGTAGTGGAAATAAACAATTCTTAAAACGCATACTATAGACTGATGAAGCTACTTTTAGCAGTGATGGAGACGTTAACTTACATAATATGCACTACTGGGCAGTTGCTAATCCACACTGGATGTTAGAAATCAACCACCAAAATAGATGGAGTGTGAACGTATGGTGTGGTGTTTTAGAAGACAAAATTATTGGTCCCTTCATTTTTAATGGACATTTGAATAGTGAAACATATTTAAATTTTTTACAAAATGGACTGCCAGAACTAATGCAAGATGTTTCGTTGGAAAAAAGAAGACAAATGTGGTACCAGCATGATGGATGCCTTGCCCACTTCTCGCAGGTGGTTCGAAACTTTTCAAATGCTTCGTTTCCAAATCGTTGGATAGGACGGGGTAGTTTATTTTCGTGACTCACCGCTCACCGGATTTGACAGTCCTCGATTTTTACTTGTGGGGAAGACTAAAAGACCTTGTTTTTCAAACTCGTCCTACTACACGAGAAAACATGATTGAAAGAATTCAAAATTCAATAACCAGCATTTCAAGAGCGGAAATTGAAGCTGCCGTTTTTAGTACTCGTCGAAAAATAAATCTTTGTATTTCTAAGGATGGAAGGCATTTTGAACATTTAGAAAGGCGTTAAAGTTCAGATTCTGTTAATTATGTCTAATAATTATGTTAAATAAAATTAACAGCACAACAGTCTTGTGCTGTTAATTTTTCGTTGTTGGCCCGTTGGCCTTTAAACACGCTCCAAATTAATATGGCACGAAATTTGGACCAGTCCTAAGCCTGGGTAAAGTGTGAAGGAAGGCAAACATTAGGTTAATATTTTTTTAACTTAATGCAGGTAGTAGTGAAATAATAACTGATTTTTTCAGAAAAATCGAAATATCTCTTGACATGTCAGAGATATCGATTTCGGGGTTTCACTGGATGATTCCTCTTTAAATTACCTTTCTAGGCATGTAATAAAAGCTGTACCATTCCATTTGAAAAAACTGAACAAAACTTCAAAAAACTATTGTTGAATTTAACGCCACCTAGCGGTTTCATTTATAAACTAAATAATTTATCTCCCAGATTATCTGATTGTCCCAGCACTTTCCTTTTAAATGAATCCAAATTGAGGAAAATCGGTTTAGGCAAACGGACATTAGACGACTTTTTATCTAAATAGGTAAAACTCCCCCCCACTTCTTTATTCGCGAAGTTACGACAAAATGTCATAAAACAAAGTTGTAGGAGACAGTTTGCTAATTATAACTGAGAATTTTTCTTACTCGGTTAACACTTGAAAATACACAAAAAAATTATTTTTAAAAATGTTTAGCTCGTCACGCCCTCTTGCGGTCGTTTTAGAAGCTTAAAGATATTTTTGGTGAATTTGTCATGATCATTTTTAGTACAATTTTTTTTCCCCCAAAGCTGTGGGATAAACTACTAATATAACAGCAAAACTACTCCGTCCTATTTTTATGAAGCTTTATATGTAGATAGGGAGTATTTTTCGTGACTTAAATTTGGTATAAGTCGATGCAAATGGCATCTGAAATTAACATCAAAAACCACATTTTGGGTATATATCTATAAAACTACTTGAAATAGCAACAAGCTACAAAAAGTTTAATGTATTACTCGGAAAAGGTTTTCCAATGAAAACACCTTACCCAGTAGGGAAAGAGAGACCCTCTTTTCACACCCTTGGCTAAAACTTTTTGATTTAGGATAACGGTGGTTTTTTTACATCAACTACTTCAAAAAGAAAAGTTAGGAGTTTGTACACTTTTCTGTTAAGTTATGTGTAAAAGTTGAAGAAACATTTTTATGTTACCATTTCTCGTTCGATAACTGTGTTATTATTTTTACAAAATATGACATTCATGCTTGACTTTAAATGCAGCAACATGTGTTTAAGGCATATTATTCTGTTTTATTTCCAAGAACGCTGTCGAAACAAATAAACAAAGATTTCTTCCGTATACTTGGTAAATGAAATCTACACGACCGAAACTCTTCGTATGATCTTTTGCTGATAAAAAAAATTGGGGCTCCATTTGTGAAATATGTAGTGACACTAAAAGTGGATTGTGTATAAACGTGCAGAAAAAAAACATGAGGGTTACTAGGATGAGTGGTTTTAAGTACGGCAAAAGACAGTCTTTGTTCTAAGAAAATTATGCTTTGCATTTTGTAGGATTGAAAGGGATTCATGCACTTTCAGCTTCCTCTACGCAACCAAACTATCAACAATGGATCTTAACTATTCACAGTTAGATCTGCTGAAAGCAACAATGAAGGAAAAAGGCAAGAGTTAGCGAACAAGAAAGTCGTCGGGTTGATAATGATAATGCACGACCACAGGTTCGGATGTTTTGCCCCATCCACCCTACACACCTGAGTTGATTCCGCCGAATTGCCATTTATTCCGCTTCCTCCAAAATTGTTTAAAAGGAAAACTTTTTAAAAAAGAAAAAGGGATAAAAAACAACCTATGGATATATTTTGGCAAAAAAAGGATTATGGATCTACCACTATGTTGGCAAAAAGTTGTAAATAATAATGGTAATTACAATTAAATATTTTAGCGTCATTTTCATGGTGACATCTGACAAAGATTAGCAACTCACAAATTGTGCCTGAAAGCTACTATGTGCGGACAGCATTGGTTTTCTGTTACTATTTAAAGAGAACTGCTGTAGAATCGCATCGAATGCTTGTCAAAGCTTACGGTAAGCATGTTCTTGGCAAATCATAGTACTCTGAGTGATTTAAAAAAATCAAAAGTGGGGATTTTGATGTGAGAAACGAAAACTACCGAAACGAAAACTACTAACGAAGACTACCGAAAAAGTTTGAAGACACCGAATTGCAAGCATTGTTGGATGAGGATGACGCCCAAACGCAACAACTCGCGAATTAATTAAATGTAACACGAAAAGCCTTCTCTATATGTTTGAAAGTCATGGGAAAGATTCAGCAGATAGAAAAATTGATTCTACACGAACTGAATGAAAGACAGCAGGAAAACCGAAAAACCACTTGCGAAATGCTGCTCGTCAGGTACAAAACAAATTTATTTTTCCATCGAATTGTGACTGGAAATGAAAAGTGGATATATTTTGAGAATCCTAAGCGTAAAATATCATGGCTAACTCTAGGCGTACCTTGGACATCAACTGCAAGGCCAAAGCGCTATGTACGGAAGACAATGCTCTGTGTTTGGTGGTATCAGCAGGGTGTGATCTATTATGAGCTACTAAAATCTGACGAAACCATGAATACTTAAAGCTACCGAACGCAAACTGATATTACTTCATAATATCATAATATTGCACCGCGGATAATGCACCACAGCAAAACTGGTCAAAGAAACGATTGAGGCGTTTAGTTAGAAAATACTTTTGGAAAATACAGGTGGGAAAAATTTATAGCTAGCGATGGGCAATACTTCGAATAAAATATTCATCATTTTCATACAATAAGCGTGTATTTTCTATACAAAAATTCCAGTTTCATATTTACATAATATACCAGATAAAAAAAATCGAAAAGTTTTCTTTTAAGGAAAATATTTCAGTATATTTTTATTTCAGTAATAATGATAACTACATAATAGACTAAATAAATATTTACAAAAACAACTTGCGTTTCTGTTTCTCATACAAAAATAGCTACGAATTTTTCGGACTACCCCAATAATTTGTATGCATAAATTTCAATGATTATGAACCAATATGATTTTCTTCTATTTCCTCCAAAGAACATAAAACTTATTGATACTGATATTTGCTCAGGGATGGGGAGATATACATGGTGATTCCTAAGTTGAGACTTTATTTCTTAACACCATATAAAACTCGATAAAATAAATATTTTGTTCTAATTCCATTTTTTAAATATCTCTAAAATTAGATCGCTATAGCCTTTAAAAAATTCAAACAAAAATTAAGCCTCACCCTTAATATAATTTAAACAAATTTAATCGATCGCCCACAAATTCAAAATGAACAAAAGACAACTAATGTTTATCTTTTTTTTTTGTGAATTATGCATTCCTTTTTTATTTTGTTATATTGTATGTATTTTATTGTGAATTTTAACGTGAATTTTTACCGTAATTTTTAGAAAGATAAAATGACTTACGTATATGAGAATAGTAAATTAGTTGACATGCTGTTAATTTATGGAGAGTGCCTTCAAAATGCCCATTCTGCATCTCAGCTATAGACTCAACGTTTTTCTTTTTGGTTTACTCGCTCCCGAAATCATTTATTCGAGTTGTGTAAAGAGACAGAGACACCGGTGATTTGCGGGAACATCGTGGAGGACACGCGAGGAGACCGAGAGTACCTGAAAACGTGTAACGAGAGGAAAAAATTTTGAATCTTGTCGAGGAAGACCTAACAAGTACTCGAAAAGTAGCACGGCAAGTTGAACTGAGCCAAAAAAACGTTTTTACAACATTGCAGGAAAATCAGTTGTACCCATTTCATGTGCAAAGAGTTCAAGCAGAGTTCAGTTCTGCGAATGGTTCTTACACCAACATGAGACGAATCAAAACTTTATCAGAAACATTTTGGTTATGGATGAGGCTTTATTTACCCCAAAATGAAATTCACAATTCCCACAATACTCATTTTTGGTCAGTTGATAATCCTTATACTTCTAGGCAAACAAATTTTCAACGTAGGTTTTCGACCAATGTGGGAACCGTTATTTGTCAATGGCATTCTTATTGGGCCTTTCGAATCGTTTAACGGACGAAAAGTATCTCGAATTTTTACAAAACCACTTCCCGGTCTTCTAGAAAATGTGCCTTTGAATGTCAGGCAGAACATGTGGTTATTACATGATGGAACGCCAGCCCATTTTAAATATGAAGTGCGGGAGTTTTTAGACATAACTTTTCCTCATAAGTGGATAGATCGTGGAGGGCCAGTTGTGTGGCCGTTTGAGTCATCAAATCTTAACCCTTGTGATTTCTTTTCATGGGGTTACATGAAAAGCATAGTTTTTAAAACGCTAGTTAATACAAAGGAAGAACTTATTGATCACATAGAACAGTCTGGTGAGACTATTAGGGAAGACCTTTATCACTTGGGTACGTCGCATTCAACTTTGCATGGAACGCATCGCCGACCACTTTGACCGTTTCTTTACGTACAAGGCGCAGGGTCGGAATGAATGTTGTCAAAATTAATATGGTAAGTTTTTTATCTTTCAGTTTTATGAAAAATGGTATTATAATTTTTTTTTATTTTATCGAGTTTTATACGCTGTTAAAAAGTATGAACTTATGACTCATTCTGTATAAGAAAAAACAACTAAAACACTTTTTTATATTAATAAATATATTTATTTGCTAGTTTGTGTGCATTTAACATCTGTAATTGCATATTAGATTTATATAAATCAAACAAAAAAGTTAAATTGTCAAATCAGATTTTAAAACTGTTTAGTTAAAGCTTGTACATATTTCGAAAAAACAAAAAGACTTTTGTACTCGTATTAAGGATTCAAAAAACAAGTCGCTCTGCATAATAACATGAAAATGTAAAATATCATGATTCATAAAGAATAAAGCATGATTATTTTGGAAGAAATTGATTTAAACTGACAACATATTTAAAGTAGCCGTTAATGGAAGCTTGAAAATTTCTAATTTCCTCATCAATTCTATTTAAGATCTTGCCGGTTTCAGTGTACGACTTGGTGGTGGTGGTATTCTCGAAAATCCAGCTGAATCAAACACTGGAAGTAATCCTGTTAATATTTAACATAATAGAAATTAATTTGAAATTAATTATTACGCGTGGTTCAAACACCTACCTTCTTTGCTACCTTTCAGCAGATCTTTCTTTAAAGGTTCAGTAGGGAAATAAGTTGCGCCGTAGAAATCCAGACCTTGTTGCAAAAGAGTATTGTATTCATCCAGGGATGCAACGGTAATTCTGATAGGGTTGGGAGTTCCTGGTGGTTGATCCAATCGTGATTGCAGTCGTGTAACTTCAACCTATTATTTTAGATAGTTGAATCCATAAATAAAAAATCCATTTCAAATCCATTTTCAGATATAAAAATAAAAAAATTGTTTAAAAATTTAAACTATTCCATCAGTCATTTGTACATTTTTTAGACATAACCTTCATCAATTGTATGGGCATAACGAAAAACTTTACTAAAGCAATTAAAGTACTAGGGTATGGTAAATCCATTAAAACTCCAAGGTTTAACAACACTATTTACGTTTTTGAGGTACTAAGTTATCGACTCTTTGTTTATACATGGAGGTAATTCCACGATATGTGGGCACCACAGTTGTTTTTGATATATTCAATCCATCTTAGAGCCTGTAACTGTATTCCTCTTCGATACCTCGGTGAGTCTTTGAAGGTGAAAAACTCGACGCATCTAGTTTCTACCTCTTTTTTTTACGGAGGACTTTTTTGCGGTTGACCAAAGTTAGATATTTTTCGGCCAGAACAGTTGAACTGAGTAGAATTGTTGAATTTATCGCTATACCATCAGCAACCAACTTATTGGTCAAATTGTTATCGTTCAAAATATTATTCCTACAAAATTTGACCAAACACACAACATGACCTTTTTGACAAATCTCTCGCCGGGTGCCTGAGCATAACCAACTGGTTTACGTCATTTGAATTGTAGAAACAAATTCTTTTTTTCATTACATGAAACAATCATCAAAATGATGAATCAAAAATCAATAGTGTTTTTGAAGAGAATTTTACATACAACCCGACCGCGACCAATAAGGGATACTTCGACAGCTCTTTGGCACCGTTCATATGCCTCGCAAATACCGATTAACCGTAGTGTGTGGGATACTAATTCTCCTGAAAGTTTCTTAATGCTTGTTCTTGGATCTGGAACCACATGAACCACAATCAAAGACGTCGACATCGATTGACCATGGACGACCTGATCCTATCTTCAACAACTTCTTCTTCTTCAACAACTTCACAACTTTTTGAACTAGAGCTGAGCGGTGCGGATTGATACGGCTTCCTCCTCTACTTCGCAAATCTCACGACTCAGTCTCTTTGAACCCATTTTTTAAAATAATATCCTGAAAGTGCTTTAATTTTGCGACTTATTTACAGTGGAATCGCTTTGATGCTAAATATTTTGCAGTGGAATCACTTTAATATTGAAGAAAAATGTTTATTTGTCGGAGAAAAAGATTGAAATTGGATTAAACATCTAACATCTGAGGAGTGAAGTATAATCCTTTATTTATAAACAAAGGTAAGAACGAAAATACTTTTGTTACTTCCTAATATTATGGAGGTTATTTTAGATATTGTGTTGAGTAGGTTATTCATTGTTAAGGTACATTTGATCACATAAAAATGCCACGCCATAAAATTAAACAATCATATATAAAGCACAATATGATATTGAATACTGGATATAATGCAATGCTCCGTCGGTATTCCTGAGGTATGAATTCCGACAACCGATCGGGAATATTTAATTCACAGATACCGTAATTTTAGTTCCATACAAATCAAATTGTTCCGTTCCATTACTATATGTGTTTTTAAGCTTGTGACAATGTGAAGTCTTAAGTAATTTAGCTATTTTTTTTTGTCGAATAAAATCGAGTATGTCGCAAGCAAACCTTCCAAGTCTCGTTGAAAGTTAGAAGAGAAATTAGAACAAAGTAGTCAGAAGAAAGTTAGAGGTCCCAGCCATTGTCTATTTTACAAATCTCCACAGTTAATTGGTCCACCGTTGTGAAAACCTTGTCAATCTGTTCCCGTTGCCTTGCCCGGCCATTCTCTGATTCCTCATCCGTTTCCACCTAAGTTTCTTCATGTCGAGAAAATAATCCTCAATGGACAACTTAACATTGTAGGTTTAATCTCTACTATATCTAGATCCAAGTCCAAGTCCACTACATCTGCTTAGATTATTGATCATATATCACGAAGAGTTCATGAAAGAACGCCCTCATTTGGAGAAGGAAAACTTGCTATTTTACCACGGAAATTTCACCCGCCCATTCGTCCACCTGGTAACAACGAAATTAGTCGGTTTTCATTATTCTAGGATCCACTCAGTCCCCGCTAACTTCTTTCTATTTCCAAAGATGAAGAAACAACTGACTGCAAAGAAACTTATATCAAATGAAGGCATAAATAAGTTAAAAATCTTTGGGCGAAGTGTATCAATCGAAAAAGAGACTACACTGAAAAATAAATCGATTTTCGATTAAAACAAAAGCCATATTTTATTTAAAAAGTATCTGATTTTTCACTCTAGCCCCGTAGTATGAAATCATAAAAAGAAAACTATATTAATGATTTAGAATTATCTTAAGAAATATACCCTATAATCCCATACTATTTTAATTTTTTATGGCAATATGAAGTAAAAATAAAAAAGAGCCAGTTTTCCTACTGGTTAGTCGAACTTACCACCGCATTATACCGATAGAGGCTGGCCCTGATGTCGTCTTCGGGCAGATCTATGGGCACCTCGTGGACCAACAGGGAGAAGGTTTTTTGGGGACGGCACGGAATAGCCACTTTGCGGTACAATCGCCCTCCAGTGACCTGTAAAATTTATTGGAAGTGGATTTTTGCTTCTTTGTTGTCGGAGAAAAAAACGATGCTTAGTTCCCGCAGCGATAGCAAAGGAATCAAATCAAAAGGTCGATGTACATCGTTTCAATCAGGATATAGTGCATGTGCGAAATGGATTCTATTCTGACGTACTTAATATGTATTTCTAAATTTCGATTTCTTCTTAAAATGAAAATAACATCATATACACTTTTTGAAAGTCGTGAAAAAATGATTTAATTAAAATTGTTTTAAATTAATATTAAAAATGTATTTTCGTTATTTTCCTTTCTCGCTTCAACGAATAAAAACCATTTAATGTTTTGAGAAAATAAATAAATTCCTTAAGAGCATCTTCAATATGACTTTTGGCCATTTTCCGCTTGAACTTACTAAATATCAAGTTTGGTGCATAAAGTAAAGTGGTAAAGTTCACTTATAATGTGGAAAATGTCACGTTACCATTTAAGTCATTTGACTTTTAAAAGAAGCAAGATAGATTTTTTTAGGATAATATGTTTATTTCACCTTAACATTTTGTGTTAACTAATTTTTGAAAATTATTGTTATTGATCTATATAATTACACTGGTCAACAGTGACTTTATTGCCCTTGATTTGGAAGTAGTTCTAAGATGATTTTATACTGAAAATTACGGAACTACAAGTGGTTTTTCGAAATTGGCTCTAGTTTTTTAAATAATCACCATTTTCGTATTACACTAAAATAGGGCAGTAGGTATGTATGCGATCTATTTAAATTGTTATTTTCAATATGCATAGTTTATTGAAAACCACTTACATTTCTATTAAAGTATTTATTTTAATTATATAAAAGTCAAAAAAAGGTAATAAAAATAAAAAAGGGGGGAAGATTATATTACACTTCAGAAAAAACACCTCTTATAAGGCTTCCTCTTATGGGATTCTTGAGGACAATCACCTTGTAGAGACCGACAGTAATCTGCATCATATGGATCATATATTGATCCCATCGGCCCTGATATCTCTCCTCCATGACTTTTATATCCCGGTGAAAGCGCTCTCCCTGCTTCGCGCTAAAATCTCCCAGGTTATCGGAAAATCTGTCTTGGTGACTGTGGAGATGAGGCATTTTTATGCTCATATCTACTCCTAAAACCCTTAAGCTTTTTAATTTCCTTTTGACAATATATTCATACCTTGACATACCTTCAAGTGATTTTGTTTTGCTCAACTGTCCCATAGACAAATGAAGCAAGGATATTTTGTGTATCCACCTTGCTAACCGAGTAAGAAATTTACCATTTTTAAATCTATACAAACTGACCATTAACGTTCATAGGAATTAATTTTTCAAGAACTAATCTAATATGCTTGTTTTCTACTTTGAGTTTAATTGAATGGGCAATTGGCATATCGGTTTCTATTGTACAATAAAACACATATTAAACTTCTCTTCCAGCTATCTATAAAAAGTCGCCAATCAGTAGGTTTATATTCAGATAAACCCATGTCTAGAAGTAACTTTCCTATACTGTTACAACAGGCAAGCTCTTCATCCTTGCTAAAATACGGTAAAATCTTTTTTCCCCTAGTTCTATAAGCTGTTATCAATACTTCTGGCTGCAATACATTATTTTCCTTTAGCCTTGACTCTAACAGTTCCGACGCCTGTTTTGATAAATTCAGATCTTGTATTAAATAGCTGAGTTCAACGATAATTGTTAGCTGTTCGTGTATGGCATTCACTTTATGAAAAAGGAATAAAACATTTTTTTACTTTTTTATCAGTCACTTTTATTTTTAAAACAAAATTTGTGTGATTATAGTTTCGTAAAACGATTTTACATTCTTAAACACTACTTTAAAACTGGTTTACTAAACTGTAAAATCGTTTTACTAAACTAGTCACACAAATTTTGTTTAAAAATAAAAGTGATAGATAACAAAGTAAAAAAAATTGTTTTATTCCTTTTTAAAAAAGGGGACTGAATTAAAGGACATTTATATATCTAACGTAACCATTGCGCAGAATTCTCGGTTATAGCAGGCCTCTGTTTTTATTTCTTCAGGAGCTTTCATAATCTTCGATAGTGCATTTAGACTTGACTTTCCTTTTCTGAATCCAAATTAATGGTCGTGTAAGATTTTACGGCCTGTTATCTTCTTCTCGAGTCTCTTTTTGATCAACACCTCTAGAAGTTTTCCGGTCGCCTATAGAATACATATGGGTTTGTATTATTTAAGATTTAGCAGTTTCTTTCTAGGCATCTCAATTAGAACCAACTTTGTTTCCTTCCACATATCTGGGAATTGCCCTTTGGCTATGCCCGTGTCCATTATATTGGTAATGTCTTCTGGGTTCTCTAGTGTAACAACCTTCAGGAACCTTAGAGGAATTTAATCATGTTCTAGGGCCTTACTTCAGCTTTTTTGCTGCATTTATAATTTCCTCTGATGTATGTGAAAGGCCTAATGGCTCTCTTCTGTAGGGGTTAATGTTTATATATATTATTTATAAGATTGTTACATTTTTCTTACACCGAAGAAACTGAACTTTAGATGAACAAATAAACAAAATGGGCGTATATTTTTGACAGTTTGGCGGTTCACTTATTTCAGCAGATGAAATACTTTGTTTATTAAAATTTATAAAAGAAGTATTTTAGGATTAAATGATTCTATTAAACTACATTGGTATTTTTTTTGTTTGGAAATATATTAAAACTTTATTAGATGCTAAACTGTCCATGTTGCGTCCGCCTGTGCTGTTTCCTGGCCCATTTCCAACTAAGCGTCCCAGCTATTGCGAATATCTTTTGAATTTTCCTCCGATCTAACTTTTCGATCGGTCTGAATGCAGAGAGTTCGATACTTCTTGCGGTTTTCTGTTTCACACGGAATGTCTCTAGCAACTTTTGCCTATTGTCATACAAACTTATTGGATTCTACTCAAGATGGGATGGCTTATTCTAAATAGGAATCTGGAATTTTAACAAGTCTCCAAAAGTTGCTCTCAGTTTAAGACTAATATGTTAAATCTTCGAGAAATTCGATCAAATAAGGACAATTTAAAGCAGAAACTTGTTATTACCATATCTGTTAAACAGTATACAAAACTTCATTGAATTTTATGTAAGGGATATTCGAAATTGGAAAAATATTGATGTGATAAAAGTTTCGCCCACTGGAATAATTAAGTACCATTATACGAGATACAACTGAATAAATCGATAAGGCGAATTGCGAAAATTACAACGCGAAAATTTTGAAGAATTGAGGGAAACTTTCGAGAACGACCCTATACATTCATGGAAATAACCATCACCTGTATAACTATATTTTCCCCACTTAAGCGTTGAAAATGACATGTTACACTGATTATTTTTATATTAATAAATGTTTTTTTCCGAAAAATTTCTGGAGTCATACTTTTTTAAAAACGTTCGTATCCCGTGGATCACCTTGTATATTTGAATAAGATATTTTGACACTACTTAATTTAGATAAGTTTAGTAAAATAAAATTGATTAATAATTAAGTTACAAAAAAAGGAGACCTGCGCATTTGGGACAATTGCCATGGTATAACATTACTAAACACAATCATTAAAGTTGCAGCACAAGTCATCCTGACAAAATTGGCAGAACATACAGAAGCAAAATGGAGAGGACAGGGTCATTCGTTTACTGATCACATAACTGCTGTTAGGATCGTACTAGAACAGTAAGCTGAATAGAGATCGCCACTTTAGTTTAGCTCACCATGCCTTATAAAATGTTTTAAAACAAATAGGAATACCCGAAAAAAGTATACGCCTTATTCAAGAAATATATACGAATGCACAGTGCTGTTTAGCCCATGGTGAGGAATTTGAAATTTGTACTGTATTTGTCTCCCCTACTCTTCAATGTTCCGCTAGAAAAAATATCAACGAAAGTCAATCCAGCATCCAGTGGATCCTCAGTTCTAGCTCGACGGACCTTGAATATGCGGATGACAGATGCCTTATATCGCATCAGTACAATAATATGGTCCATATGCTAAACAGACTTGGTACGGAAGCCTAGAAAGTAGGCTGAAAATTAATATAACAAATGCCAAGTCGCTGAAAATCAACAACAGAAATTTCAACAACTTCATCCTTAACGGACGACCCATAGAAGATGTGGAGAGTTTTACAAACTTGGGCAGCATTCTAACAAAAAATTGAGCTGCAGGTCGTGATGTCAAAAGCAGAATTCGAAAAACTCAAAGAGCTTTTGGAGCTCTGGCACCTGTATGGAGAACAACTCAATACTCAACCCAAACGAAACTCGTATATTTAACACCAATGTTTGGGCTGTCTTGCTCTACGGATGTGAAACGTGAAAAATAACGAAGACAATAACAAAAAAAACTTCAGGTCTTTATAAATAACTGCTTGCGAAAAATAGTCCGCATATTCTGAAAGAACAATATTCGAAATGAAGACTTTCTCCATCTCACAAACCAAAAAAAAATTAAACACGAGATACCACTTCGTAAGTGGGGATGGATTGGGCATTGGGCTGGAATTCGCAGGGTAAAAGAGGTATTGGAAGGTCCGCACAGTCTTGGAGGAGAAATATCAATGATTAATTGAAAAGAGTCAACATGTCTTGGCAGGACGTCAAGGTTCTAGCACAGAATAGAACCAGATGGCGCGCTTTTATTGAAACCTTATGCTCCGCTTAGGAGTTGAAGGACTATATATCCCTATAAATAAAAATCAATTGCCACATGTATAACGGAGCATCACTTGATAACGGCTCAACCGATTTGGCTGATTTCTTTTTTGTTATATTCGTATTTGTCAGAACAAGGTTTGTATGAAAGAAAATTTTTGGACAATTTACAGTCCCACTTTGAGAGTTTTGGTGTCACATGTTTTCATAACAAAAAAGTGCATGGTTTAAAGGTTTTGCTGATAAGCCATTAAAAAAAGAAGTATGACATTTTGGGAAGGGATTTGATTATATTTTCTTGGTTTAACGAAAATATTGTGTTATCGGTGGTGTTGTTGAACAGATTATTTTGGTGTCTTTGGAAAAATGCCACTAATAAGGCGTCGAAATACACGGATGATCATAAAACCTTAATTGATCAAAGCAGACAAAAGACCAGCAGGCGAACATGAAAGACGCTTCAATACACCAACGTTGAATGAAGTTGACATTGTGGTTGTTGGTGAGAATTTGGTGTCATCACTATATTTATATATATATATATATATATATATATATATATATATATATATATATATATATATAAATATATATATATATATATATATATATATATATATATATATATATATATATATATATAGAGAGAGAGAGAGAGAGGAATTTTATGATGATGTGGCCCAACTTTTAGACAAAGAGAAGTGTAGGTATAAAATCCTTATGGGTGACTTTAATGCCAGAATCGGAGAAGCAAGAACTGATGAAAATGCAACTGGCCCATATGGAAATGGTGAGCGGGACAATAGAGGTGACAGGCTGGTTGACTTTGCTGAAGGACAAGAACTCTATATTATGAATTTGTTTTACATGAAAAAGATCAACAGAAAATGGACATGGAAAGGTCCATCTGGTGGACAAGTGAAATTGATTACATCATGCGAAACGATAAAGCAATATTTTGCAACTGTACTGTCCTTAACTATTTTAATGTGGGAAGTGACCACTGAATGGTACGAGTAAAGATTAAGATAAACTACCGAAAAGAGCGCATAAGAATGATAAGATCAAAAAGGGGCAATAATAATTCTGGGCTTCAATAGCACCAGAAGATAGATGTTTCAAAGAGTCAAAAATTTCCAATGAGACCATTAATTTAATGAAAAAACGCCGGACGATAAAGAATGCAGACAGTCCTTTTAGCAGGGTCGAGTACGTTGAGCTTTGTAAAACTATAAGAAAACGTATTCGAGAGGAAATGCGCCGATTCAACATGCAGCTTGTGCAAAAGACTCTGGAAGACAACAGCGGAATTAACAAAACTAAGCAGATGCTAAGAAAGAAAAGGACACGAATGTTTTCCTTAATGCGTGAGGATGGTACAATATGCAGGGAACGGACGGAAATGCTAAAGGTTGTCCAAAAAATTTATTCAGGGTTGTATGAGGACCAGAATCAAGTAAGAACAGCAATGCCCACTGAAGAACATGTGCCGGATATACCGGAACGGCGTCTGGTAGAGAAAGTGACAAAGGCTATAGACTCGATTAAAAATGGCAAGGCTCCAGGAAAGGATAGTATAACTGTGGAGACGTTAAAAGCTGGTGGTCGGACTGTACATAAAACACTAGCAAAATTACATTCAAAATTTCTCAAACAACAAGAAGTACCCAGGTTATGGAAAAATGCAGAAGTGATTCTTTTACATAAGAAAGGAGCACGGGAAGATTTAAAAAACTACCGTCCAATAAGCCTTCTATCAGTGGTGTACAAAGTTTTCACCAAGATAATATTCAAAAGAATACTAAAAAAACTTAATGTCGCACAACCAAGGGAGCAAGCAGGATTCAGAAGTGGATTCAGTACAATGGATGACATCCAGGTTCTACAGCAGGTCATAGAAAGACACAACAAATACACTATGCCACTGTGCTTGGCTTTTATCGATTATGAAAAGGCATTTGATTCAATCTCAAAGCGGGCCATAATGGATGCACTGCTTAACAAGGTGTAGAGAAAGCCTATGTAAATCTGCTAGGATCTATATATGATGAAGCTACAGCGACAGTCCACCTTGACGATCTTGAGGTTGGAATAAATGTAGAGCGGGGCGTACGGCGGGGTGATGCAATATCGCCTCTTCTTTTCTCAGCCTGGAAGAAGTGTTCCGTAATCTTGATTGGGAACGGGATGGAATAAGGATTAATGGTGCATACTTAAATCATCTTAGATTCGCAGATGATATCGTTCATCTTTCACAAGACCCAGATGAGCTGCAAAGACACTTACAAGAGCTGCAAAGGGCTGGGGAGCCATTTGGCTTAAAGATAAACCAGAAGAAGAGTCAGGTCATGTTCAATAAATTTGCTGAGGACAAAAGGATTTCTGTTTTAGGAACGAATTTGGAAGTTGTGGATCACTATATATATCTTGGGCAGAGGGTTTCAATGAAAGGGGATACCGTCCGGGAGGTGGAGCGCGTTAAATGTGGCTGGCAGGCATTTGGCAGGCTCAACATAAAGTTTAAGAGCAAAATACCACTTTGCCTAAAAAGAAAAGCCTTTGATCAGTGTGTCCTGCCCGTTATGACATACGGAAGTGAGACCTGGACACTCACATCACAGTCAGTTCAAAATCTTGGAGTAGCATAGAGGGGAATTGAAAGATGTATGCTTGACATTACTAGACGGGATAAAAAGACCTGCACATGGATCAGAGAACAAACAAAAGTCGTCTGTCGTCCCATCGCCTCGCTACATGGCCTGCCCATTTCCATTTTAATTGCTTCACTCTTCTAATAATGTCACATACTTTCGTTTGTTTCCTGATCCATACGCACGGCTTTCTGCCTTGTCTTGTAATGCCAAGCATACATTTTTTTATTCTACTTTGTGCTACTTGAAATTTTTGAATTGACTGCGATATAAGTGTCCAGGTTTCACTTCCCTATGTCATAACGGCCAGGATGCACTGATCGAAGACTCTTCTTTTCAGGCAATGTGGGAATCTGATTTTAAACACTATGTTGAGCCTGCCCAATACCTGCCAGCCACACTTAACACGCCGTTCCACCTCCCGAGCGGTATCCTCTCCATTGAAATCCTCTGCCAAAGATATATAAAGTAGTCCACAATCTCCAAATCTCTTTCTAAAACTGAAATTTTGCTGCCCTCCAAATTTATTGAACATAACCTGACTCTCTTTCAGGTTTATTTTTAAGCCAAATGGTTCACCAGCCCTTTGCAGTTCTTATATGCACATTTGCAGCTCCTCTGGGTTTTATGATAGGAGAGCGATATCATCTGCAAATCTAAGATGGTTTAAGTTTGAACCATTGATCTTTACACCATCCTGTCTCAATCCAATTAACGGAATAATTCTTCTAGCCAAGCCGAGATAAGTAGAGGCGATATTGCGTCACCGTGCCTTACACCTCATTCTACATTAATTCCCACTTCAAGATCATCAAAGTGAATTTTAAACACGGCCTTCATTTCCCCGAGGTCAATGCCTAGTCGGAGGTCAAGACCCACCGCAGTGGGATGACCTGCCCCAATGCAGAGGGTGCTAAGAATCACCTTAAGGCTTTGGACATTGCAACTCTAAGAACTGTTAATCGATCTTGGCTACAGACATTGGGACATCATAGAGATATCCCAATGATATCATAGTTTCCAAACCCCGAAAAAAACGCGGAGCTAATTAACCTGGAAACAACTGATCACGTAGTCTACACTCAGGGTACGAAGAATGGGCGATGTGGAATTGAATGGGCGATGTTGTGGAATTATATCCTTTATGAACAAAAAGTTGAAGGATAGTGTCGTAAAATTTGAAAGTAGATCTGACCGACTAGCCCAATGCGTCATTCAGCTGAGTAAAAAGTTTAAGCTTCAAATCGTCGAAGCTTATGCACCAACTATAAGCTATAGTAATGATGAAATTAGGGTTTTTTATGATGTGGCCTAGCTTCTAGACAAGGAGAAATGCAAATTCAAAATCCTGATGGGTGACTTTAATGCTAGAATTAGAAAAGCAAGAATTGGTGAAACTGCAACTGGCGGCCCATATGAGTGGTAAGCGGGACAATAGACAGATGACAGACAGTGGCAGATCTAAAAGAAAAAAATCAGCAGAAAATGGACATGGAAAGGTCCATCTGGTCTCACAAGTGAAATTGAATAGATCATGTCAAATGATAAAACAATTTTTTTTAGTTGTACTGTCCTTAATCGTTTTAATGTTGGAAGTGACCATGGATTGGTGCGAGCAAAGGTTGGGATCAACTGTCGAAGAAATCATACAAGAATGGTAAGATCGAGGAAGACTCAATTGAATTCTAGGAAGCTATTGCAGAGGGGCAACGATTTTGAGATTGCCGCCCCGCTTTACAGTGTTGCAAGACCCAGAAGAGATGGAAATAACAGATCAATATGAAAAAATACTCGACAATGTTCTTGAACAGTAGCTGCAGTAGCACCAGAGGAAAAAGTTTGAAACTTTTGATTGATTTAATGAAGAAACGGAGGACAATGAGGAAAGCAGGGAGTCTTTTTGGCAGAATCCAGTACGTTGGCAAAACTGCCAACTATAAACAAACATATTATAAAAAACAGCTAGTGCAAAAAAAAACTCGAAGAAAACAAGGGAATAAACAAAGCTAAACACAAGCTGGGAAATAAAAGGACACAAATGTTTGCCTTAATGAGGATGGCACAGTGTGTAGGGAGTGTACGGAAATGTTAGAAGTTATCAGACAATTTTATTCAAAGTTATATGAAAATCACAACCAGTCAAAGGCAGCAATGCCCACGCAAGAGCAAATGTCAAATATCCTGATGGATGAAGTGATAAATGCCAGAGAAGCGATGATGAATGGAAAGGCTCCAGGGAAGGTGATTCTTCTTCATAAGAAAGGAGCACGTCATAAGGTTTAAAAAACTACCGCCAAATAAGCCACCTATCAGTAACGTACAAAATTTTCACAAAGATAATATTTAAAAGAATATTAAGAACACTGAATGACCCGCAACCAAAAGAGCAGGCAGGATTCAGAGACTATAGAAAGGCACAATGAATATGAATGAAAAAGCATTTGACTTAACATCAAAGCAAGCCATAATAAATGCATTGCTTAATCAAGGGATAGACAGTGCTTATGATGAACCTATCTTGAAGTTAAAATCAACGTAGAACGGGGTGTACGGCAGGGCGACTCAATATCGCCTATTCATTTCTCAGCCTGCCTTGAAGAGGTATTCCGTAATCTAGATTGGAAGAAGGAGGGCATAAAAATCAATGGAGTATACTTAAACCATCTTAGATTGGCAGATAATATCGTTCTTGTCTCACAAGACCTAGATGAGTTACAAAATCACACACAAGAGCTGCAAAGGGCGGGAGAACCATTTGGCTTGAAATTAAACCCAAAAAAAGTCAGGTTATGTTCAACAAATTTGCTAGCAACAGAAAAATTTATATTTTAGGAAGCGATTTACAGGTTGCGGACCACTGCATATATATTGGGCTTTGCTGCTATCTATGTAAATCCATTGTTAAGTTTGAATGTACTTGTGTCAATGAAAATTAAGAGTCAAGACAATAAATTAAATAATTATATTTGATATTTTACTGACTGGATGACATAACAGTTAAGGATATTCTATATATTAGTCATCGAATACCTGTAAATGTAAAATTTTAAGATTTAAAGCATCTGTTCAATCATGACTATAACCACTGATTACTGTTTGTTCAGAAGGATGTTAAAACTTTATTATAAGCTAAATTGGCAATACTTTGTCGACCTATATAGTTGTCTGGCCCATTTCCAAGAAAAAGCATCTCAGCTATTGCGAATATCTATTGAAATTTTCAACACAGATCTAGCTTTTCGATCGGTTTGAATGCGGAAAGTCGTGCAAAGTTCCATATTTCTTGCGGTTTTCTGTTTCGCGCGAAATGTTTCTTGAAAGTTTTGCCTATTGTCAACTAAAGTTATTGGATTCTGCTCAAAATGGATGCGGCTTATTCTAAATCGCGATCCGGAATTTTAACAAGGCTCCAAAAGCTGTTTTCGTTTCAAGATTAATCCGTTAAATCTTCCAAAAATTCGATTAAATGGGAACAATTGCAAAGTAGAAGTTTATTATATTCTTATCACTTAAATCTTTACAAAGTTTCATTGAATTTTTCGTAGACGATATTCCAAATTAAAGAAAAATAATCTTCGTTCACAAGACATGTGTATAAAGGTAATATTAAGTGTATGGTGATATCTTCAAGTAAACATCATATGAGAAAGTTAATTGGGTTAAATATGCGCTCAATAAAACTCTAAACAATTTGAAATGACAGTTTCGAACCACTGCCTCTCTGGATATATGTTCTGAAAAATGTGTAAAAGCTCAAAATCAATCATAGGAGTAACACAAAACATTTTGAAACATTCCTTAATTGTTTGCACTGAATGTGTATTTAATAATGCTTGCATTTCTACATCGCTAATTTTCTGTAATTGCGCTTTGTCTTGCGCACCAAATATGAACACTTGAAATACTATTCTATATAGTTTAAATACGGATTTTCTTATATTAAAGAAATGGACAAATTCATATAGAAAAAATTACTGATCGCATTCAAATGTAAAAATTTTTTAATTAGAATGCCTGAATTCTGAAACGTAATTGCGGCAACGCTGATTAAAATGTAAGTGTCACCTATAGAAACTTATCACTATGTACTTATAGTTCAGGGGATTGTCGGTGCATTGAAATATACATGATTCAATAGCGCAAATAAATTGAAAATTGTAAGGCGACCTCTACTTTGGAGAAAAAAATAATGTTTTCCGAAGAACCGCACTTTGGCTTAATTAGTTTAGAACAAACATAACTTTAGGATTTGGCCCGATAAAAATTCTCAAGCGATTCAAGAATTACCTCTTCATTCTCAGACAGTTAGTGTTTCGGATGGTTTTTAAACTGAAGGGGTAATAAGATCTTATTTTTTAAGACGGTGATGGTAATGGTAATATTTTTAATGGTGAACGCTATAGAAATATGTCAACAGAATATATTTGGCCTGAACTGATCAATGTGGATATAAACAATGTTTTCCTTCAACAAGACAGTATGACGGTGCATCATACATCCTGCGAGATAATCGATTTAATGTAAGAAAAGTTTCCTATACGCGTTATTTTACGAAATAGTAATGTCAACTAGCCTCCAAAAGCATGCGATCTCACTCCCTTGGATTATTTTTTGTGGAATTATGTTAAATCTCTGGGTTATATAAATAAACGCCGAACAATTCTTGATGTTAAAAAAAAAACAAAAAATTTGAAAACATACCACACATATTATATTGGATCTCCAGAATACATTCCTTCAAACGAAGTCGAGGGGGACATTTGAAGGACAGTATTTTCAAAACATAATACGATTAGTTGTACTTAGTACAACGATTATATCAATAACTTGATTTACAAACATTTGATATTTATTAGTACACAGTCGAGCGTCTACTGTCATACATCCTTCCAGATTTAAATAATTTTAAATTCTCCTCCAACTACGCTCCAGCTAATTTTAAGAATAAACTTCATATCCTAAATTCTCATAGAAATAATTTATGTACATTTTAGTAATAGTAACTAAAAATAGCTTATATCTAATTTTCATACTCACTTTGTGTGTTTGATAAATATTAATATAAATTTAACGAAATATTTCTTGTGGTTTCGTCTGTCACGCAGCAAGCCTTCGGAAACTTTTGCCTATTGTCGCCCAAAGTTATTGGATTTTCCTGAGAATAGCCGCGTTTATTCTAAATCGCCGTCTAAAATTTAACGGACCCCGAAAATTGTTTTCGTTTCATAATCATTCTGTTAAATATACGACAAATTCGATGAAATAGGTATAATCACATAAAATTAAGTTAGACGCAATATTCGGATTCGATCGATATCGTAGTGATTATAAATAAAAAAATTATTAATCTATTTAAACTTAAACACTGTTTGTTATAAAGCGCTATTAAAAAAAGAGTGTCAAAACTTTAAAATGAGGCACAATGAAAACTACAAGTGATAATCCGGAAATTTTTATTTTATCTTCAATAATAAATAATGGAATTATGCTTTAAAAATAATGTTCACCTCGCCACAGTCTGGCTGGAATGAGTTCTGAAGACCCAATTTTCTATTACTCTTTCACATTTATCGCGTTGTATATTTCCAATTGTGCCCAGAATATTTCGCTTAAGGTCACGAATTCTTCGGTGGTAATTTCTGTAAACCGGAGACTTAACAGAAGCCCACAAAGATAATTTGGGCGTGAATTAATACGTGAAGTATTAAGGGCATGAGATTGCATGATCCTGGTGGCTAGTTAGCATTACCATTTCAAAAAATATCACATCTAGGAAATTGTTCTGAAGATTGTGGAGAGGGACTCCCTATTCTTAACGAGAGAGCATATGTCGGTACCCTGATGAGTCTAATCACCAACAGACGAAACATGCGCTTTCCAATGTAAGGGATGGGTGGAGCTCCCTTCCGGTCAAGCAACTAACGAATGCTCATTTTGGCGAGGACGCAGGTTGTTGTGCGTTCCCGCAGAAATAAAAAAACAAATATATATATATATATATATATATATATATATATATATATATATATATATATATATATATATATATATATATATCATATACATATATATATATATATATATATATATATATATATATATATATATATATATATATATATATATATATATATATCATATACATATATATATATATATATATATATATATATATATATATATATATATATATATATATATATATATATATATATATATATATATATATATATATCGCCGTTCGCCAATTGAGATAATTTTTTCAGCTACATGGAAAATTTTGCGTTAAGATCTGGTGCCTAACAAAAACCAACTTGTCTAAGAACTCAAGCAGCAAAAACCATCGTTTGCGTTGTACTTTCGGTGAATGGGCTCAAAAATTAACCAATTGATCCAAAATTTTGTTCAGCGACAAAGCTTATTTTCGGCTAAATGGTTACGCTAATAAACGAAATTGCTTCATTTGGAATGAAAATAATCCGACAATTAGCGTTGCATTTAGAAAAATGCACCGTATGATGCCGATTGTAGACCAACCAGCCAGATTGTTGGCATCATTGGGCCGTATTTCGATCCATACAGAGCAATGATCAGTGATTATTTAATTCTAATTTTGAATGGTATTGATCTGGAGGACATGTTTCGTCGATCGATTTATTGAGACAACAATTCGGTGAGAAAATTATTTCGAGGAACAGGCATGTTAATTGATCACCAATGTCATGTGATTTAACGCCTTTAGCGTTTTGCATTCCTTACCAATCGCCTGCGATTCGATGATAAACAAGCTAAACAATAAAGAGCACATGCTGATGAATTTGTACCCATTCGTGAGATATGGGACATGTTCATCGAAATATATAAAACAGCATATACACCCTCATCCTATGTCAAAATTGACGAACGACTCTTAGGTTTTAGAGGTAGATTTTTAGTAGACCCATTTAAGATATTTATACCCTAAGCTTGTCAAGTATGAAACAAAATTGTAATGATTTGTGACACGTCATCCAAGTATACAATTGATGCGATGCCTGGGAAAATGATTGGAAGAAAGTACCAAAACAAGTGATCAACCGCTCGCCATTTTTTGTAAGAGAGCAGAAAAATAATTCATGGAAGTAACCGCAATATTACAATGGATAACTGGTTCACTTCAGTTTGCCTTGCTGATGAATTACTAGAAAATCCCTAGAAATTAACCATTGCAGTAACTTTACGCTAGAATTCTGCAGAATTATTAGAAACCAAGAAAAGGCGCCCTGCTACTTTCATGTTTTGCTTCGACAAAAAGAAAACATTATTATCATATTCTCCAAAAAAAAAGGAAATGTTGTTTTGGTTTCCTCAGCCCTTTACGAAAAGGCAGAAGTGTGCACAGAGACTGGCAAACCAGATATAGTTTTGACAGATTAAAGCCGCCGTTGATACATTTGACCAACTTTGTAGCAGTATGAGTTGCAATAGAAAAAACGCGCAGGTGGCCGTTATGCATATTTTACGGTATTCTTAATACAGCTGGCGTTAATTCATATATTATGCCATATATACTGCCATAGTAAATTGAAGGCAAATGTCAAACCACATTCCCGATGTGAATACTTGATTGACTTAGCACATCTACTTGCCACACCATGGATGGAGGAAATCTTACAATGCCAAACTTACGAAAAGATCTTTGTCAGGATATCCGCGTGATTTTGAAAATTACTGAGGAACCTGAGCGTGTGTCTCTCCTAAAGGAGAAATGTAAAACCTGTCATTATAGCCCAAGTTGATTGAGGTGTATGAGCACCAAATATAGTGTCAAGTGCGGACATGCGATATGCGGTGAGCACCGCGGTAACTATTACACTGAGTGTACAATATAATTCCACTATTATATAAACATACCGTTACTTTAGTCGTTAGAAAATAAGAGAAGAATTTTCAGTTCTATGGAATTTTGTTTAAATAAATATTTGATTTTTTGTGTGCGTTAGATTTCGCATAATTTAACAATCGCTCAAAAAAAGGCTCGTGTTGATTGTTGCCAAAAAAATGCTCAAAAAATACAATACGTTGATATATCTCAATCGGAATGGAAAAAGTGGTGTGAAAATTGGTTCAAACATATGCAAAAGTGTATTTTGAAGTTGTGAAGAATATTGTTGTTGAACGTTGTTGAATTGAACGTGGTGAAGAATATTTGGAAAAACAATAAAACCATTTTCAATGATAAATATTTGTTTTTATTTATTACTCCGGATACATAAATAGCAATCCTCGTATATTTGTTGATGAAATAATATGTGATAATTGGGATAGTTTATTAATATCTACCAAACTGAAGAAACATATTCAAATAGAAAAAATTAGATACTTAAGCTTATCTGACAGGTTTAAACAATGTAGTTCCCAGTATATTGATGGATATGTACTCAATGTTTACACTCAATGTGATAGAGGTTCACTAAAAAATCTTGAGGTATATTCCATGATAACATTTTAATATAAGTCATAATAGTAGTTTCAATACATTTATTTAAATATGTTTAACAGTTCTATCGTTAAATGAATTTATATATTAAAAAATAATATGCTCTACTATCTCTCGTTTATTCTTTATAACGTAAAATATTTACGCAAAATGTTACCGTGCCTTCTGAGCGTGGGTTGAAAATACAACATTAAGTTTTTCAGGTAACAGTAAGCTGTTGAGATAGTTTAAATTATTTATAATAGTGAAACAATGAGTTATAAGAACGTTTTAAGTAGATGGTAAGAATTCGTTATGACCGAGAAAGTATTGAGGGAGCCTCTTTGTTATTAATGTTTATATCGATCAATAGCAGTTTAATGTGTTTTTAATATTTAAACGTTCATGAAAATTGTCATCCTTACCCATCACCGAACTAAGGAACGATTCCTTATTAGATTTTACACTTTGATCTATTAATATGCATTACATAACCTTAGTCTTTCCTCGGAGGGTTACCCATCCACGTTAGTCCCAACAAGTGACGTAGCATTTCTATCTTTCAGTCGCCGGATTATAGGAGAAGCCACCTTTCGGTGTTAGTTTTAGGGAGAAAAATAATCGTGGAATATTTTTTCCCAGCAGTTCCTGAGAATATTTCAGTTATAATTTTTCAGAACAAAACTATTTTTTTCTTAAATTGAAGTAAAATTATGACTTTGCTTATAAAGTTAAAAGAGCTAATAAATAACTTTACTGATAACACTGATCTAAACATTTTTTTTTTTACTTCATGAGTCAAATCTTAATAATTTTGGGTTGAGAAAAACGAATATGATAAAGAAAAAATTTATTAGTTCTAGTTTCTGCTTTATACAATAGGTGAAAGTATTTTATTTTAACGGAGTAAGAGAGATCAATACGTTTTAATTACATATGCCAACAACATTGAAAGTCAATTTGAAATGTTTGTAATGCGAGTTAGTTACCTTCTAAGAGTTTAAAATTGATGAGAGGATACCTGCCAGGTTGTTGGGTTTGAAGAGAATAATGTGGTTGCTTCATGAGATCGTTTTCTTTTGGCTTGACTCTTGTGAGTTCCAGAGCATCCCTACACACAGACCAGCAGTAATCGGCAAGCGTTGATTCATTCCAACGGCCCTGGAAGCTTTCTCCGTGTACATTACTGATAGTTCCACAACTACGAGGAAAAAAGTCTAGGTGGGAGTGGAGAAAATGGATTTGAGGGGAAATGTTGCATCCGAGTTGATGATATTATTGCAGAAGTACTGTCACCAATTGAGTGTACTTATCATCTCTTTTGCTTAAAAATCTACGACTAACTTTCTTTAAGGCTTTCCAAGCTTCCTTTCCAATCCTTTACAAGTTGTCGAATTTGTGGCTCAACAAAAATACCTTCCTTAACTTTTGCATCACTTAAGATACGAAATTTGTGTCTTAAGTACTTAAAGGCTTGTCCTTCTTGCTTTATACCATTTACAACATTTTTTATCAAACTCAGCTTTATACAAAGGGGTGGAAGAACTTGGCAACGATATTTTTCTCACTTGAGTTAAGATTTCTTGCATGCCAGACTGCTTGAATATAATGTGATTTCTTATCCCTACTATCCAACATATATAAAAAGCTGCAGTATTTAGTGTACCTCAGTACTATTCAAAATTCTTTTGAATATGTTGCTGCTGCTGAAGTGTCTGCAGATGCAACTTCTACAATAATTTTGATGTTTAGTGATTGTCGCACCTTAAACTTATTGAACCAACTTTCCGATGCTTGAAATTCTCCATCCGTATGTTCATCACCAGATTCTTTAAAATGCAACTTAACAAATGCACTTAGAGGCACTTTCTTCTGGCTACAGTCTTCAATCCATAGTGTAAATGCAGCTTCCATTTTTTCATTTACTGGATGACGAACATTTTTTGCTGATAGTAAGGTTGAAGCTGTAGAATTATTTATTTTGTCTTCTTATTTTTTGATGGATCATACAGTTGATTTATTGACATTAAAAAATGTGATATGGATGCAAATGAATCGCCAAGGTGTAAACGGTTAAGCATTTATATTTTTATCAATCGACAAAACGACTTTGCTTTTACTCGACATTATAAATCGGGAAAAAAGCAGAAGAGACACATGCTATTCACTCGAAATTATTGCGACGAATAACAAATTGAAGCAATAAAACAAAAAATTCGGCACCGATTATGCGAAGGCGAACTTTCAACCAAGGGGCGATAAGATTTGTTTGTTTATAAATACTTTAATAGATATTTGTTTTGAAAGGTAACTGGTAAATAAATACATATTATTCTAAAAATACTATATGTATCACTAGTTTTAGTTCCGTGAATAAAGAAATTTTCAGCCGCGGCTACTGAAAATGGTAAAAACGGAACTATGAATAAGGTGCGTCGACTGCACTGTTTAGTTTTACAATACACAAAAAAATACCTCAAAATAAGAAAAACCCAAAACGTTATAAATCGATTAGTTTACTACATTTTCTGCATTCGCGTACAGAAATATAAACCGCTCCAAGTAAAAAGAGAATCAGATTTTATATAATATGTGCTATCTATTGAATTAATTTTCAATTCGATTTAAACATGTGTTCGGTTTTTTGTTCCCTAGTATACAAGAGCTACTCAGAAGTTCTTAATATATCTGGAACTGCACGTAACGTAAAATTATTTCTTTCTGAAGCATCATACAGTTTATAATTTACATAAACCTAAAATATTATATTCATATTAAATTTATATTATATATAACTTAATTTTACTTTATAATACATAACTAAACCCTAAACAAACAAACCCAGATTCATTACCACCGAATGAACATGAAATAATTAGGCAAACCAAGCGACTTAAAAATAACAAAGCTTCTAGTAAAGATGGAATCACTGCTGAACTTTTGAAATCCGCTGGTCCAGGTACAATCAAGGAAATAACCAAAATTCTACAAGAAGTTTGGCGAACCGAACTAAGAAAGGAAATAGAAAGGATGTAAACAACTACAGAGGGATATCTCTTCTTCCAGTTTGTTACAAGATTATATCTCAATGTCTACTAGACAGAGCACAGGGACAGGTTTTCGACACATCCTGCCCTGAACAGATCCTGAATCTAAAGTTGATCCTAAGACATCAAAAACTGTACAATAAAAATATCATCTGTACATTTGTGGATTTCAAAAAAGCATATGATTTTACTGACCGCGAATCTTTATTCCAAATGTTGAAAGAACAAGGGCTAGATCTGAAAACACTGGCAATTATTAAAGCAACATTAACTAACACAAGGTCAAAAGTTAAATTCATGGGTGACATCTCAGAGCCCTTCGAAATTAAAATTGGAGTGAGACAAGAGGATGGACTCTCGCCACTCTTATTTAACTGTGTTCTAGAAAAATTAATACAGGAGTGCTGTAAAAAAAAAGTCGGCCATGAATGTTGACCAGCCCATTAAACTGGGGAGAATCAACATCAAAATTGATTGTCTGGCGTTTGCAATTTTGGTTCAAGATATATTAACGGCACAAAAACAGATTGAAATCCTAAAAGAAACAGCAGAAAAGGTAGGACTCCAAATTTTCTTTGAAAAGACACAATACATGACCTGCAACCGGCTAAGAACAGCATTTCTAAAAACAAAATATGGTAACATCAGACGAGTCTCTCATTTCAAATATTTGGCTGAAATAATCCTGGAAAATGGATTGGAAAAAGCGGCCAATAAGGTATATGTCAAAAAATGGAGACGGCATTGAGACTTACACAAAATATTTACAACAAAAAAACATATCTAAAAGCACAAAACTGAGACATTACAACACAGTTATTAAACCAGAATGTCTATATGGGGCAGAAATGCTTATTTTGAATAGAAAGAGAGACATCGAGGATATTGAAAAGAAGGAAAGAAAAATCATAAGAAAAATCTTACAACCCAAACAAATAAATAGCACAACATACCTACTTCGAGGAAACCAAGAAATCAAACAATACACGGATATACATAGCGTTATGAGAAAAAGAAGACTTAAGTTTTACGGACACATAAAACGGATGAATCCGAGTAGACTAACTAGACAAATAGTCGATTTTTATGAAAATAGGAGTAGAGCTAAAGTAGAAATAATTAAATGGATTGCTGCAATTAAAAAGGACCTAAGATCAGCAAATATTACATAAAGTGAAATTCAGGATAGAGGCTGTTTTAGACACAAGCTTAACGTTTGGAAGGTTGACCGGAGAGAAAAATGTAGGAAGATTGGAACAACTTGGTCTGACGAAAGGAAAAAAGCTCATAGCGGAAGAATTAAATTAGTACGGGCGCAAAGAAACGCTAATGACAACAAACGCCTCTAACTGTACTTCGCGTGGTCCACCAGGGCCCATACGTGATTAATAATAATAAAAACTTAATTTTATTATTTTCAACTGTTTCAAAATACACGCTGATGCAGCTGTTTATACACAAAATGATCGATTAACATCTCAAAGTAATATTTTTAACATATCGCCGATAGAAAACGTCTATCCATTTAATCATCTATGTATATAAAAAAAGTTTTGGTATCGTGAGGAAAACTGCAGTGGTGGGTGTTCTCTCCAGTCAAGTCCATTTTCATTTAAGGGGTGGTCGGTACTACAAAATTTTACTGATATGTTGTATTTGATATTTTTATGTATTTTAAGGAAAAAATACAAAAAGTCAATGTAAAATATATTAGTAAATCTAGAGATTTGATTTTTGTTCATTAGAATGAATAAAGTCACCAACATCGCGACTTATCATTTACAACATTTATGCTTAGGGGTTTGTGTTGGTTTGAGGAAAACTCCAGAAAGTTCGGGCAAAATGTGATCGCGGTACGATTTGTTTATTTTGCTCGGTTATTAAATTTATAATTTGCATTTTGAGTGTTTAGTTTCTAAAAAAATCGCGTTTTTAAGAGTGATTTGCTGCATTTAATATTACGGGTTTGTATGGAATTCCAATATTCGAACGTCCTTTCAGATCTGTAGTTTCTTTGACGGTTTTGTTGCAGATTATTTTATTTGTTATTCGGTAAGGAATTTTTAATATTTTAAATTTGTTTTCTTGTAATTTCAGAATTCTATTCAATGTTTAATGAATTAATTCAATTTTGTGAACAGTAAATTATTTATTAGAACAAAATAATTCGCTATTCCTTAAATTCCAATTTTTATAATTGTTAACATAATTTTTTGTATTTTTTGCCAGATATAATAAAATTTACTTATATGTTTAGGGAATTTTAACCAAATTCTATTATTTATTAGTTTATAGGGAACTTAATGATTGTTTTAGTCACTTTTAAGATATTTTTTTTTAAACCCGTAACTGAGATTTCGAATAAAACGAACGTACATGAATATAGTTATATTTTTTGTTTTATGAATTTGTATTAAAATTTTGATTTTCGTTTGAATTAAATTAGTTTAATATTCTAGGCGATACAAAAAATCCATACGGTAAAAATTAATATATTAAAATTTAATATTTTTCAAGAATTTATTAATTAATTTTAAAGAAATTAACAAAGGGAATTAATGCTCATATATTGTTATAAAAGGTATTGTTATATAATAACAAATAATGTTTTTTTTTTACTTTCGAAAAGTTAGGTTTAGATACTTGATGGTATTATTTTAAGCGGTTGTATTTATTTATTTATTTATTATTTTTTTATTCGTATGGCATCATGCAGCATATAAACATATAGTACAAAAAGTGATAGTACAGTATACGTATAGTACAGATGAACTAAATATTAATATCTAGGTTTCCAATCCATTCCAATGTTAATCATCGGCCCTCATGAAATCGTTCCAGCTGCCCTGATAAGATTGTAGGGGAATCGTACATTACGATTTACAGATCGTACATATTATCCAGTAATATGTCTGATGGATTGTTTCAGTGCACCTCAGTCACAACTCGGAGACTCCGCTATAACCCATTTATAGAGTGAGTCAGCACATCAACCCCATCTAATGCGGATTATATTTAATTTGACCCACGATTTTCTGTTAAACTCTATGTCCGCAGTATCACAGTTGTATCACTCAAGCCATTCCCGCTCTTGGTGATTTTCAATGTTTCTGCAATTTTGATTCCAGAGATCTCTTACTTTGGTGTTCTATTTGACAAGCTCTCCAGCATACAGTAGTGGCGGGTTTCTTAATCGAAGTGTATTTTGTCGTAGAATATCGGATATCGTGATGAATGGTAGTTCCAGGTTCTCTTGTATAATGCTGTATTCTCTGAGCATACCCTCGATTCTACGAATGGGAGGTGGGTTAGGTATTACTTAGTAAAGGAAGCCATTAGGGATGAGTTGATCTGATTGGGTTGGTCTGGAATTAGGTTGGTATGACAACTGTTCAGCTACACTGAAGCACAGTATTCTGCAGTTGAGAAAACGAGATATGATGTACGCAAAGTTTCCATTAAAGCCGCCAGGTTGTACCACGCACTTTTTGGGTCATATTGTTTCTTGTTTTTATCTTGGCAGATATATTTTCAAGATGTTTTTTATTCGATAGAATGCGATCGAGCGTGATTCCAAGATATTTGGGGAACTGGTTATGATGGAAGATATTACCGTTAAATTGTACCTGGAGTTCAGTCTTAGCTTGATTGTTGTTAAGATGAAACGCACATACTCATCTCTACCCTCCAGAATGTATCGTATGTTGCCGTTAGGTCGACGAAGGCCACAGATGTCTTAATTTTCTCTTGGAGGCCGACCTCTATAAAAGCTGTCAAAGCTAGCACCTGGTCGCAGCAACTTCGATGAGGTCTAAACCCCACTTGCTCAACGAGCATTTGTTCTGTTACTAATAAGTCTCTCCAAGAGTTTATATGAGGTGTTAAGCAGGGAAATGGGCCTAAAATTTTGGGGGTGATCTTCAGTTCATTGAAAATTGTCCCCGTCCTCAACATGGTGGAAGTGTTTGGCATTTTCCCCAAGGTGGACTAAAAATTCTGGCTGTATGTTATCAAACCCAGGTGCTTTACCAATTTTTATCTAATTTAGACTCAAATTCTTCCAATTTATCTAGAGTAAAAGATGAGGAGAAATTTGATTCGTTTGGAGAATGAGTTTTTAAATTTTTAATTCTTTCTTGATCCTTAAGGTATGCAGTTTATCGCTGGATGATCTCGACATTTCTACTATATAGTTAGCAATCTGATTTGTTGAAACACCAGGCTTCTGAGTAGATTTACCATAGGATCGATCGAGCTTACATAGTATGGACCAAGTCTTTCTACTTGAATGTTTGGCATTTATGTTTTCCGTCATCTCAGACCAGCGCGATTTCCTTAAAGCATCGAGACAGTGAAGAAGCTCATAAGCAGTTGTAATTTATATTGCTAACATGCTGAAGTTTGGAAGCATTAATTGGGATATTTTATTTTCCGAAAGGCATTCATTTTGAATCTGGCAGCCAAATTGTAATAAACATGGTAATTTTCAAGATGTAAGTTTTAAAAAATTGCAAAATAACTTTCTAATTTTCAATTCAATTTCAAATAAAACAACCAAATCAGATGCCTTGAAACTATTTATTTTAGGTGAAATAACATTCAGTGACATTAATGCGTGAAAACAATATCGGACAAATGGCCGTCGCAGTTACTTCTGACAAATCGCATTCTGTCAATCCAATTTCCAACCACTTTTTCAAGCAATTGGGGTTTTATGTCACCAATTGTTCGAGTTATGTTGAGTTATAGTTGCTGGTTTATAGTTATAGTTGGCCGAGTTATAATTGCTGGTGTATTGACCAAAGAATTAACGTAACCTCAAAGATAATCTAAAGGCGTTAAATCAAATAACATCTGTAGTCAATTAATAGTTCCGTTCCTCCAAATATTTTTTTCATCGAATTGTTCCTTCAAAAAATTGATTGTTACTTTCGCTGTATGACGCGTGAAGCGATCCTGTTGGAACCACATCTCCTCGAGGTCAATACCATTCAAATTCGGGATCAAATAACCCATGTAGTCGAATAACAAATCCCAGCTTTCTGCGAATGGCGACGAAATGATAAATCAACACTACCAATAGAGGCGATATTTACCTTGTTTTTTGGTATAATATTGAGTAGAGAGTGTTTTTCGGAATATTTAAAATTCTATTAGCGTCCCTAACACTTGAGTGTGGATTCTCATTAAAATAATCAATATCTAATTGAATTACTTGAAATTCACGAAAACGATGCTGATTAGTAAGTTTATTAACAGTTCCGTTTTGATCAAAAAATTGGTTTATGCAAGAAACTGTAATATGATTGATGTTCTGTTCTGAATATCTTCTATTAAATTCTTTTGCTCCTTCACGAAACGTTCGCCTGCCATCACCAACTAATCTTATAATTTTTACTTTTTCTTTTAAAAAATAGATTATTAGTGCCATTTGAAATCACTATAACACAAATCAATCAGTCAAAGTGACATTTGTTAATTAGTTTACAATTTTTGATTTCCATGGCATACATAGTTTTAACAACAGAAAGTATATGTAATTATTAGAGAAATTATAATATAAATATCACAAATATCTGGGACACCCAGTAATTTAGAACCAATAAAATCAGTACGGTTTTGTTTAAGGTGGTGCTGGTCAAGAATCCGTTGTGACTCAACTCTGAAACTCAACGCGATGTAGCTCGCTCTAGAGGTAAGTAAAAAGTTGAAGATACACATCAAGCTGCAAAATGAGTTGTATATGTTGAAGGACTTGCTTGAGAAAGGATGCTAAAAGTAGCCCTCCACAGACGACTTATTGATAAAAGAACGAAGGGAAGACCGAGGAAAGGTGACAGTAGATGTCAGAAACTGGAAACTGGAAAATTTAAAAACAAATGTAATGAAGTAATATGGACCTATTGTTGATGTAAGTAAAGATAATATTGCTCTTATTACATATCACAATAAATATAAGAAGTTGCAACAATGTATGGAATGTTTATAATTTTTTTACTTCCAAGTTAAAAAAATGTGTATATCCTTTATATTAATTTTTAATATTTAGAGTAACACATATTAAATACAAAGTGTAAAAACACAAGACAATACATAACCTGATATAATTCATTTAAATGATTCCTTTTCAATATTTTGTATATTAAATATGAATGATCGAAATGCATTTAAAATAATGAGTTTATATTTAATGTTTTAAATTTATTTGAAATATATTCTATACCAATAAGTAATTTATTTTTTATTTTTACTTTTGTCTTTGATTTGCCGACTTGCCGCTAGTTGTCAGTGCTCCAGAGTAGATATACAGATGAATGAAAACACTCGGTCTTTTGGTTTAGTTTTTATTTAATAATATTATTAATTATATTTGTTATTTCTTTAACGTTAAATGTTTCTTGTATTTTTGGTATGAATAGTCTCATTCGTGGATCAGTACCTTCATAGATTTCGTTATAAACCTTCTCCTTCCTTTCTTGTGACATATTTTGGATGTATTTGTTTAGATAGAGTATCTTTATTTGCTGTTTCATTTATTTTTTCTGATGATTTTATAATTTGTGCATTTTTGTGGGATGTCTTCAAATTTTTTTGTTCATTTTTATTTTGTATTGACTGTTTTGCTTATATTGTTGCTACTTGCTCTTGCTTCTCTCAATGCTTGTCTGAAGACAAGCAGTGAGAATGCCAAGTGTGACCTTGGCGAAACGTCTGCACGTTCCCAACAAACGGGACACAAACGATCGGATGTACTCCCGGACTTATAGTCTAGCGTATTCTTCCATCCGCGAAACACTACGAACTAACAATATATAATATATATATATATATATATATATATATATATATATATATATATATATATATATATATATATATATATATATATATATATATATGTATATATTTCAATGCATATTACCGTAGGTTTTGATTCATACGAGTTACTGGTATTAATATAGTAACAAATTCCACTGTACTAAATTAAGTAGATATCTTCATAAATATTAATATATCAGTCAGTAAAATTATAAAGTGTGACTATTTTTACTTAGGTGCTTATCAATAATAAATTACCTTATGAAATCCTTTTCTGAATACTTGCTGAAAATCTTCTGGTTCGGAAAATTTGAATAGAATACCGGTAGCCGTTTTCGTCAGGCTGAAACTTCCCCGGAAGTTCAGTTTGTCGCAGATATTGGCAGCTTTGTCTAAACTGAGGTCGTGTGATGGGGTGAGAAGGAAAGCTCCTAAAACCGGAATAGCATTAGCTATAACAAGGGGTAAACCACCCCGTACTGATGACTGTAAGATGTTCAACAGTTCTAACGAAGCCGTGGTATGTACAGCCGATTATGTGCACATATTTTTTATTTATACACAGTATGCTCTTAGAAAAATGGTACTGTAGCGAAATGGTGTTATTTATTTTTATTCTTTTATTATTATAAACTCCTTCTAAGTCAGTACAATGCTGAAAGTGGTTGTAAAAAATGTTAATGAATTCATGGTACTCAGTTTTGGGAATCACTTCCAAAGTCTACTGAATTTATTTCGAAATGCTTTCATTTTATTACTATGAAGTAGCTAGAAGTAGAATGGAGTTAAATAACAAAAACAAAAACAATGCGAAACTATGTTGGTGAAAAGTTATCTGCATCATTATATAATGTTTGTATCGTTATGCGGAGATTCAGCCAGCTACTTTTTTCATTAGAAAAGTCACAGTGACTTTTTCATTATACAGTTTATAAAACACCCTTAAATGAATTTTATAATTTCTTCATTGTTTTGTGTTTAGGCTTACTTTCTTGATTAATAATTGCTTATATTGCATTTATATACCATTTCAAAACAAATATGTTCAGTAATTATGGTTTGACAAAAAAATTGGAGTTGCCATTGTAAAATGTATGGGTAAAATAATTCTAATTAATAATCGAGTTGTCCGGGAAGTTCATAGGGATTTTTTTAAGAATAAGGGAAACGCAAAGTAGTTGCTGCAATGTAGATATTTATTTAGTCTATTATGTAATTTCCATTATTATTTATAACTTTTCGCCAACGTAGTGGGAGGTCCATGATACCTTTTTGCCAAAATTAGCATTTTTATTGCCAAAAAATACCAACAGGTAACTTATTTTATAAACTTATTTAATAAACATTTTAAAAGATTTCCCATTTAAACAATTTTAAAGGGAGCGGAATAGGTGGTAAAAGTGGATGTAAATACACTGGATGAGGATACCGGTAAATAAAGTGGATGAGGTAAACCATCCCAATTGAAGCTTAGCTATTTTTGCCCGGTTCTGATTGAAACATGCGGTCGAGCATTGTCTTGATGAAATATAACGCCTCTCTTGTTTGTTACTTCGGACCTGTTTTCTTGAATTGCTCCCTTCAACTGATGTAATTGCGAATAGTAAATTTCGGTTTTAAGGATTTAGTTACTTGAAAGAAGCTCAAAGTGCATGGTTCCCTTTCAATCGTACCAAATGCAAAGTATAATTTTCTTCGGATTCAGGCTGTTTTTCAGCGTTCTTAAAACCGCTAACCCTAGCTACCCTCCTGATTTTTTTTTGTTGCACCAGTTGTACACAATCCACTTTTCACCACTAGTAACCATCTGCTTCCGAAGTGAAGTTTCAGATTTTTTTCAGCAAAAGATCAAACAAAGCTCACTGAGTTCATAAGGGATCCACACATCGTATCGGCATATGTACCCATTTCTTTTTTAGATGGTCAAGAACGGTGGATCTGCTATCTCACAGACCGTGATGCGTAGATCGGCAATAGTGGTCTTTTTTTTCTCGATATCAGTATTTAAAGAACGACCAGATCGATGCCGATCTTCCAGGTAAAAAATCCCCATCACTGAATCGGCTAAATCACTTTTGCACCGTGGTCTTCCCAATAGAACCCTTTTCATAAACGTTACACATCTTGATTTTTGTTGGAACAGCGTTCTTATTAAGTTGAAAATAAAAAAAACCAATGTGGCATAAAGCAAGCAAGTTATCAACCCATATTTTCAATTTAAATCAACTTGACTAACTGAAGGCAAATCAAATTGAATTCGAACGCAAACATTCTAAATATCACAGGAATTAACATGTAAATAATTATCACTATGAAAATTTGCATAGTGAACCCTTGGAGAATATTAAAAATATTCAAGAAGAAGGAAAATTTATCGAGACCGGTTTCTGGCCTAAAGCTGTCATCAGTCGGGCTCGAGTAAATGTTCAGAAAGCAGTTGAAAGCAGTTGAGCCTTGTCGAATGTAGGCTGTAACACAAATTTTTCAAGCGTTAAAAAGTAGTTAATGAAAAATCCCTACCAACTTTCCGGAAAACCCGATGTATTAATTATAACATTAATCTGTTGTGTTGTAGTGCGAGTAATTTTTACTGCACGTTCCATTATTGGATCATAATCCAGTATATGTTCCTTTAATGTTTAGGTCGTTCAAAATATCGTTGAAAAATTTTCAAACATTTTGGTCCCGATACTTGTTCACTTTCATGCTTTTCGTCATTATCTTCTGCTGAACACCTCATGCTGTTCGTATATGCAATCATTTAGCTCTTCTGTTATCGCTATCAATATAACGCTAAATCTTTCTGTTCCTATTTCGCGCACTGTATTTAGAGGAATCGTCTGTTATCGTGATTTGAACTGGCAGACTATCAGAAAACTTTTATTTTTGTTTTTAAAAGCACGTACATTCAGTGTTCGGTAAACAAGTCCACTTTTGATAACATGACCAGTTGCATTTGCACAAAATGCCAATGGCAGTCAATCCTTATTTTTTTGCTATTTCTCATTTTTATGAATGTAGGTTCTTTGATATATTTTTTCCAAATAAAAGCCGGTTATATTACACTTAAAAATTTGCTTAAAAATCAGACAGCAGCTGCCTGTGTTTTCCGTGAATGACTACTTTTTCTCCTTTGTTTCACTTTGTGACCGCGTGCTGTTGTTTCAATGTATTTTGTCGCTTTTTTTGAACTTTTTTCTTGCCAAGGCTTCCACCATAAAATTTAAAGGTTCTTCTACACTATTATTATTACTTATTACGTATAGTACCGGTAACTTATGCACTTTACTTCTAAGTTACTGCACCTGCAACGTTTTTTGACACTTCACTAAACTTTTTTCTACTTCATCATCTAATATCTTCATCATATTAATAAACATTTAATTTCTCACTAAAACCGAGCACTTCATGCATTCAATTGAATGTCGAGGCCATTTAAAAACGTTTTATATTTCATTAGTGTGTAGTTATATTATTATTTTTGTTTTTTTTTATTAATTGGTAGACAAAGTTGTGTGTGTTATTCGATAATTGGAGTAGAAAGTAATATCTAATCGCCGAAGAAACCAGGCAGATTTTTTTTCTATAATGTGTATTTTGTCTTTAAATTTTGTGTTAATTAGTCTTGAAAAATTAAAAATTATGTCACTATGAGCAATGTGTAAACTCATTATGTAGCAATGTAACTTTGTGCCTTTTTTGACATATTCTCCATAACTTTTGTCAACATATCTAGTGATGATATGCGATTTCGGCACATATTCCGGTATATACTTACTGTGTGGTTTGTGGGGTATTTTGTAAATTTTTTCCTTTAAAAATCCCCATTAAAAATAATCCGCAACCGTCAGATCAGGAGATCTATTGGAATTATATCGTTATATCTAGAGACTTATTGTTGTTTATAGGCAACAGGTTTTATACAATTTGAATCTTCTGTAGTCATGTTGGATGTGTAAATCACTTCTTAATATTCCGGGTAAATAGCGTGGAGAAATTAATTCCCAAATAAGCTTCACGTGACTGTATCGACGTCTCTGAACATTCTTCCACACGAGCAATATTTTCAGCGCTTCGCTTTGTTCTTGGGCCTCTAATGAGAGCCTATTCCCAACTGTTTCGAATTCTTGAAATTGCTCGAATAAACGGTACATTACAGAATTATCGAGATATTTTATATGCGATATCTTTTTATATATACTTTTTTTTGTGTAATTTACATTATGTAACGGATTGACATTGTTCAATCCGTTCTTTTAGAGTGTATTTATACATAATATAATTTGGACATCTACATTACACAACACCCCAGTCTAAACTCTCACAAACACAAGAAAATGGTAGCGTGACATTACTGTTGTAAAAATAAATCATTAATGCTAATTATAAAATTAAATTATAATATAAAAGAATTTGCATTAACTCCGAAAAACAGTAAGACGATTATTTCAGCAAAGGCTTGACAATGACAAACGAGAATATCATCATCATAATCATCATCATCAGCCCGTCTCGATCCATTGCAGGATGAAAGCCTCTTCAGCATGTTTCGTTCTTTCCCTTTCACGGTCCTGGGCTTTCCTCCGCCACTCTGTTCCAATATATTTAACGATGTCATCAATCCATCGTGCTTTCGGTCTTCTTCACCAACGTTTGCTATCAAGCGGTATTCACTCCAGGATTGCCTTGGTCTATCTGTCATCCCATCTTCTCGCTATATGGCCTGCCCATCTCCAGTTCAATTGCTTTACTCTTCCAATGATGTCACATACTTTCGTTTGTTCCCTAATCCATGCGCAAAACTTTCTGTCTCGTCTTGTAATGCCAAGCATACATCTTTCCATTCGCCTCTGTGCTACCCGAAGTTTTTAAATTGATTGCGATGTGAGTGTGCAGATTTCACTTCCGTATGTCATAACTGGTAGAACGCACTGATCGAAGACTTTTCTTTTCAGGCAAAGTGGGAGTCTGTTTTTAAACACAATGTTGAACCTACCAAATGCCTGCCAGCTACATTTAATACACCGTTTCATCTCCCGGACGGTAATCCCCTCCATTGAAATTCTCTGCCCAAGATATATAAAGCTGTCCACAATCTCCAAATTCATGAGCGAAGTTATTGAACATAACCTGACTCATTTTTAGGTTTATTTTGAAGCCAAATGGTTCGTCAGTCCTTTGCAGTTCTTGTATGCGTCTTTGCAGCTACTCTGAGTCTTGTGAAAGGAGAACGATATCATCTGCAAATCTAAGATGCTTTAAGTTTGAACCATTGATCATTACACCATCCTGTTCCTAATCCAATTTACGGAATACTTCTTCGAGGCCAGCCGAGAAAAGAATAGACGATATTGCGTCCCCTGCCGTACACCTCGTTCTACATTAATTCCCACTTCGAGATCATCAAGGTGAATTGTGGCTGTAACTCCATCATATATCGATCCTGATAGGTTTACATATGCTTTATCTACCCCTTGGCTAAGCAGTGCATTCATAATTGCATGCTTTGAGATTGAGTTAAATGCTTTTTCGTAGTCGATAAAAGCCAGGCACAGTGACATGGTGTTTTCGTTGGGCCTTTCTATGGACCGCTGTACAACCTGGATGTGATCCATTGTACTGAATCCACTTCTGAATCCTGCTGTTCTCTTGGTTATGCGTCATTCAGTTATTTTAATATTATTTAGAAATTTTATATAGTGAAACATAGTGAAATAGTGAAAACTTTGTACATTACTGATAGAAGGCTTATTGGACGGTAGTTCTTTAAACCTTCCTGTACTCCATTTTTATAAAAAGATCACTTCTGCATTTCATTTCATTTTTCTTTGAGGCATTTTGAGTATAATTTTTCCAGTGTTTTATGTAACGTCTGACCACCAACTTTTAGCATTTCGACAGTTACACTGTCCTTTCCTGGAGCCTTGCCGTTTTTTATCGATTCTATAGCATTTGTTACTTCCTCCACTAGGATATCTGGCATTTGTTCTCCCGCGGATATTGTTGTCTTTGATTGGTTCTCATCTTCATATAACAGGGATAATTTTTTTTGACAACCTCTAACATTTGCGTACGCGCCCTGCATACTGTGCCATCCTCACGCCTTAAGGCATATTTTTGCATACTTTTATTTCTCAGCTTCTGTTTAACCTTGTTAATTCCTTTGTTTTCTTCCAGGGTTTTTTGCACTAGCTGCATGTTGAATCGGCGCGTATCCTCTTTGATAGGTTTTTTTTTATTTTTGCAGAGCTCAGTGCGCTCGACCCTGCCAAAAGTACTACCTGCATTTCTCATTGCCCTCCGTTTCTTCACTAAAGCAATGGTCTCACTGGAGATTTTTATCTGCTTGAGACATTTTTCTTCTGGTGCTATTGAAGCAGCCGTTTGAAGCACATAGTTGGCGATTTCTTCATATTGAACTAATAGTTCCACTTCCTCCGGATCTTGTAACACTGCAATCCGGTTTGACAAACCGGTCTGAGATCTTTGCCTTGACCTGTTACCAGGGGTGACCCTCCCAGGAGCATAGACTCCAGGCGGCATAGCTCAAAACTTTATTGTCCTACTCAAACTCCTTTACCACGTCAAGATCTGATCCACAAAAGAGGGTACACTAAAGAATTATTGAGATATTTTATATGCGATAACTTTTTATATATAATTTTTTGTGTGTAATTTACAACAATTTCAATCCGTTCTTTTAGAGTATATTTATGCATAATATAATTTGGACATCTGCATTGCATAATAGCCCAATATAAACTCTCACAAACAGAATAAAATAATGGCATCAAAACAAAATGGTAGCGTGTTTACAACAATCACAGTTGTAAAAATAAATCATTAATGTTAATTATAAAATTAAATTATAATATACAAGAATTTGCATTAACTCCAAAAAATAGGAAGGCGATGATTTCAGCGAAAGCTTGACAATGCCAAATGAGATGATATATATATATATATATATATATATATATATATATATATATATATATATATATATATATATATATATACATATATAATACTATTATATAAAATTATATCTAAAAGCTCTCTAAAAATATCCTGGCACTCACCCTTCGTCAGTAATCTCGCGTGTTCACTCAATTCACTATATATACACTATATATATATATATATATATATATATATATATATATATATATATATATATATATATATATATATATATGTATGTATGTATATATATATATATATATATATATATATATATATATATATATATATATATATATATATATATATATATATATATATATATATATATATGTATGTATGTATATATATATATATATATATATATATATATATATATATATATATATATATATATATATATATATATATATAATGTGATACTATTATATAAAATATTATCTAAAAGCTCTCTAAAAATATCCTGGCACTCACCCTTCGTCAGAAATCTCGCGTGTTCACTCAATTCACTATTATCGTCATCGTTCTCGCCCATCATATCAGATAACATCAACGACATTATATTCCCCCCGAAAATAACATGCTTTGTGACCAGTGATTGGCTCCAATCCACCTTTTATACCTCCAGAAACTCTCCTAACGAAATCGTCAACCTACACCTACCAATTTTATATAATTTATAACTAATTTTATTTCTATAACAATTAATTATATCTAGGTCGATTATGTCATTGAAGAAGATGTAGTCAATTGGAACTTCCAACTGCGTTCGAGAATTACGCAATACTTTAATTGGATCCACGTCTTTTTTATAAAATATCAGTTGAACATATTTTATCCATCAGAAACTAAATTTGTATTTTTATGAGTGGTAAATATAGTTTTTAACCAGTTTATTTTTCAGTTTCATATTTTGTTTGAAGAGCGATTGGTAAATCAATTCTTTCACTAGAACCTTTGCCGTAATAACTTAATTTATTAGTTAAAATAAATCCTTGAAACCATTTTTGGTAGCCTTTCAAGATTTCAAAGATTAATATACTTTCAGTTTTAATGGTCTCCTGAGGACGGTCACATAGTTAGTGAAACGCGCATGCAGTTTCTTTAAAGTATTAAGTTTGATGATGTTTTGTGGCAAAATTTCCTTTAGTTCCGGTTATTGACCCTTCTCTTACGAGGTTTATCCTAAATTTTTTGTGATATAACAAATCCAGGGACTAGCATTTTTTTATTAATTGAATATGATATAAATAACATATTTCATAACATGGTAACGAAAATTATAGATATACCCATAAGTTATGTTGTTATGGTGTTGTTTGTTACTAATGTTTTATTTATTTAAAAGTTAATGCAGTTTTAATCTACAATAAATTCTCTATCGTAATTGACAATTTTCGCCCATCTCTCTGATAAACTTTCGATTCCGTTTTTCTAAAATGAGGTTAACTGATGTAAAATATTCTTCTAGTACAGTTGATAGCTGTCGCAGCGGGAAATAATTTTCCACGAAGAAAATGTCCACATATCTGAAAAGGTTTATGATGATCCGAAAAGAAATCTGACGGTGCAGCATCAGGACAATACGGCAGTTGATGAAGTGCTTCCCAGCCTAGCCTTTGTGCATTTGTCTTTGTTTTTGTCTTGGGTGATTCTAGAACTATAAGGTCTTGCATTTTCATGCTGCAGAATGATACTTTTCGATTAATCAGTCTTGGACGTTTTTGAATCGAAGCCAAGTTTAGTCTATCAACCTGAGTGCAATAATATTCAGCAGATTTTGTTTCATTAGGATTTAAAACCCCACACTGGGACCACATATGGGACCTGGAAAGGCCGAGCCTACATATAGGACATTAGGAACATAATATACTGTACTTATATAACTAATAATAAGTTTACATGAAATGCTTATGTTTGGTATGTAACAAAGCGTTTGACATGAACACTAATATTGCACTTACGACACTTGGTAATAGTCTTTGAGCGACAGTAGGGACACACACACTGTTTGTTTGTCCTATGCAATAACAAAATGGTCATTTCTATAGAAACAATTATCCATAGTTTCATTTTGACTGTGTCTCCCCTTAAGACTGCTACATGGTTTTTTATTCTGCTGAAGAAGTGTTATAGCTACTCTCTTTCCAAAATATAAATGGTCCATGGCACCTTTATTGTTTGTATGTATTTGCCAAGCGTTTGCCACCCCGGTTGTAAATTTCCGCTCAGTAATAGCACTACCAAAAATGATCTAATTTCCCTACCAGAAATATTTTCTTGTTTGTTTTTCTGGTTTGCATACCTAAAAAGTAACATGAAAATAAATTAGAATATGGCCAAGAAAATTAATATTTTTCTACCTGTTGGATTCATTCACAATTAGTTCAATAAGGTCATTATCAAGGATGTTCTGAAATAATTCAACAGGATGTTTCTTGGCTGTCGCTTCAGAGACATCGGATTGCAATTCATCGTCGGAACCAATAATTTCGAAATCGTTTTTACCCATTTGAAGTCAGTTTTCTTGCGTTTGAGAATTTCTTTAGTTTTCTTAGATAGGCGTTTTGCCAATTTGGAAAGTGGCATCGTATACTCATCATTATCAGAGTCAGAATTAGCTACATTATTGGAATTTACTTCAACGGTTCTCTTAGTTGATTAGCTGATAAATTATTAATTGCTAAATTATTCTTATCGCCTGAGTCCTCATTGGTAAAATCGGCACATCCGATTTTCAAGCGGAAGCATATAACTATGCATTCCAGCCTCAGGGAAATCATTATCTTAAGCTATAGTTAAGGATTCGTTCAACGTAAGGCCCCTAAAATATTTAACATGTATAAACAGAAAAAATAAAATTTTAAGATTCGATTCTCAAAAAGAAAAAATAGAATTACCATACTTTATATGTCTAGCGTGCTACATATAGAACTACATATATTACTTTTATAAGTAACCTTATATAAAAAAGAAACATTATCTAATATCACAAGTTATTAATTTTAATCTCCAACACCCCAAAACACTTATTGACTTATTGACACACATTTGTGAAACAACATTTAGTAACTAATTACTTTAGTAACTTTAGTAACAATATTCACGTCACAGTTGTCCATCTTTCGTAATGTAAACAATTAAACATTAGCAATAAAACAGTACACTATCGTAAAGCTGTTTACTACCGACGCACCAGCTGCCTCACAGCTGTTTTTTATATTGTGGCGCCACCTATGCATAGTAGGAAATTTTTGGCGAGTTTAAACTGTCGAGCTACTGTGGACGACAAGCATATCTGGGTTAATAATTCACGTATCTACAATTATCTTTTTCATTTATCGATTAAAAGCTACTATTTCAACACAAGGCTACGGACAATAATTTATGGATTACCATCATAGTTTATCGGTAATTTACTGATTTCTGATTCAATTGATCTGCGATACAAAGAGCCCAACATAAATTTCTAAGCGTTAAACTTGGCAAATATATCGTTAGACATTGATTAAACAGAATAATATTAATACATACTTCTTATGATAAAAGATTAACATACATATATGAAAACGGTAACACCATCAGTTCAAAAGTATCCTAGAAACACTTATTTAATTTAATATCCTAATGATTATTATTCTACACTTGGGCTATTAGATCTATACCAAATACAGAAAGAAAGCTCGAAAGAAAGAAGCTTGCTTTGAGTTCCAGACCAATTAATGTAATCATTTATAGGTAATTAAATTTACATTTTTTGGATGTTTTTAAAGAGCTTTTGACGACGATTGAATTCCAACTTCAGCTGAAATGCGATGTTTAAAAAACTTTCTATAGAAAACAAGACCGAAGCAATATATTAAGTTGTGATGATAATGAATGCCACGTCATACTGATATAAACACTATTTAACCATCATCAGTGACCATATAATCGTAAAGGGTTTCGATAATCTCCAGCTTTTGTTGCCATTCGGTTCGATTCCTGGTTTGCTTGTTCAATTTGCTGAACATCTTTCGCGTATTCACTGTTATTTCTATACACGTCTATTCCACTGATCTTCCTCTACTTCTTGAACCTATAGGTTCTGCTGTATAGATCATATTTACTGGGTTATTGCCATCATAACTTATAACATGATAGCCCACCGCAATCCAACCAAGTTTTATGGACGTCATTATATCTTTATTATTAGTTTGTCCGTAGATGTTATATAACTCAAAGTCATACCTCTCTCTCTACATACCATTCTCGCATATTGCCCCATATATTCTTTTTCTCTCCAATATTGATAAAAATGATTCATAGAATCCTTTTTTAATTCCTTTGTTAATGTCCAGGCGCCTGACGCGAAAATTAGGACTGCGCAAATGAAAGTTTTATATAGTCTGATTTTGATAGTTCTTGAGACAGAACTCATAATACAAGTGTCCCATAAGAAAGTTTCTAGTTCATTGGCTCACTGCGCAAACGCAACAACTATGAGGGGCGCGGGGTGCATGTCTGTCGATAGCGCCACGTTTAGGAATTTAGTCGGTATGGATAGTTTCTCGGGAGCAGACCTTACGTTGTGTGCAATAATTAAAAAAAAAACGATTCGGCGACTCTAACGCCGAGAAAGTCCTGCAGTCATCGTGGTTTACATAACAGTAAAGATATGCCAAGTATTCCAATCAGGAAATGAGTTAAGAAGTTTGAAGAAACTGGTTCAACTATGGATAAACGTAAGTCTGGGCAACCAAAGTCATCACGAAGTGGAAATTTTTTCTATTTACCATTTTCACATTTTCAGTTTATTCGTGACAATCCGGAACTTTTCGTTCGTAAGCGAGCGCGTATTTTAAATGTGCCTTGATCATCGTTGAATTGCATTATACGCCAGGACTTAAAACTGTATCAATAGAAAATTCAACTGGAGCAAGAGTTAAAGCTCTAAGATGCAGGTCAGAGGCTTCAATTATTTAATCAGGTAATAAAGCGTTTTGCTACATTCAACAACATATTGTTTTCGGACGAGGCTCATTTTGATCTCAACGGTCATTTAAATAAGCCGAATTGTCATTACTGGAGTGCAATGAATCCGAAACACTAGCATCAAGAACCCCTATATTCGCTTAAAGTCACTGTATGGGCTGCAATGTCACCGCAAGGGATATTCGACTCGTACTTTCTTGCAGACGGCAGGGCACGCGCAGTTAACGTCAATTCAGAGCGTTTTGTGGAAATGTTGGACAATTTTTTGGTACCTGAACTACAAATATTTGCTGGTTATAGCCAAAGAACATGGTTTTAGCAGGACGGAGCAACGTCACATACTTCTAACACGTCTCTGCCACGAGTTCGTAAAATTTTCCCAAACAAATTGGTCTCCAGGAGAGGTGACATTAATTGTTCTTCATGTAGACTTGATTTGAGCCCTATGGACTTTTTCTTGTGAAGCTATCTCAAATCGAAAGTTTACGTCAATAAACCGGGTTCTTTCATGCAATTAAAAGAAAATGTCCGACACGAAATATCAGCCATTCCAGAGATTATGCGCCGAGCTGTCCTAAGAAATTTTTCTGTTTGTTATATGTGAAAGTACATTTGGATGACATTATTTTTAAAAAGTAGTTTCCTAAAATTGTATTTCAATAATTAATAAAGGTTTTTTTGATGGATCTGTCTCTTTTATTTATATCTCTACATGAGGGTTGCTATTTATGTATACGGAATTGGTAACAGTGGTGTTGCTAGGCGCCATCTGTTATGTACATCGTAAAGTTTGACATTCACATTCACTGGTTTAGTGAATGCAATCATGACCGCCGTTGGCTCACAAACGAATTTAAGGAAGGTCATCCAAAATCGGTTGTTGTGCCAGAAAACATCTATACTATGCACTAACTGATAAAACAAGATCGTCATGTGATATACCGTAAGCCTGAGGCATCCCTGGGTATTAGTATGATAACCATACACAAGATTTTACATAAACATTTAGCCATGAAAAAGATTTGTGCGCGTACAATTCTGCATTATTTGACAATCTCTCAAAAAAGGCTCGTGTCGATTAGTACAAAGAAATGTTCAAGAAATACAATCGTGGTGCGTCAAAAGCCGTGTATGGTCGCCTGTTTTTTTTTTAATAAATGGGCATTTGGCAACAATGTCACTAAAAAATCGTAGAACGATCAATTCTGAATGGTACACAAGCATTCGTTTGCCAGAAGTCTGTGAAGAAATAAGAAAAAAAAACCAGCGACGCAAGATCATTCTTCACCATGACAACGCGAGCTCTCACACTCGGTTCAAAAAACTCGATATTTGACCGGTCAAAACATTAAATTGATGAGTTATCTGCCGTACAGCCCTGATTTGGCACCCAATTATTTGTTTTTGTTCCCCCCGTGAAGAATAAACTACGTGGTCAATAATTTATTTTCGATGCCAAAAAAAGCCGTTGAAACGTTCAAAATGCATATTTTGTAGATACCTCAATAGGTATTGACAAAGTGCTATGAAAATTAGTTCAAATGTATGCAAAAGGGTATCGATCATCGCGGAGAATATTTTGAAAAACAGTAAAGCAGTAAAATATTTAATAGTGTTATACCCCAGTAGTTGCCACACTCCAGCTGATCTCTTTTTTATGAAGTGGTCTGACAAGACCCATGTTCCATTGGTCAGGCATACGCCGGTGGTAACATATTTTCAGAATTATTTATATTTTAGTTTTATGATTTTATAGGCATTTTATTGCTTTTCGAATATCCTCAATAATAAAAGGTTCGACGTGATTTGTGTTACGTGCTTCAAATTATTGTGGTACAATATTTTCTCTACATCAATGTAGTAGCATTTGTCTACTACGTCAATTAAAACATTTAACTAATTTTCGTCATTAGTTTTCCTAATTTTGGACGACTTTTAAGGCTGCCTATATCATTGATTTTTTTCACCATTTTTGCAACTGTTGACTTATTGATCTTTTTATTCAGATGTACTTCAATAAATACTCAAACAAACTTCAGCATAAATGCGTTTTATGTCACCGTATTCAACAATTGTTAGTATTTTAATTCTTCCTCTTTCAGTGAAATGCATATTAATACCATATAAAAATTGAAAGATATTTCAAATTCACAAATTAACTTTAACAGTTGTCAAATGTAATCAAATACTTTATCTCTCATCGATTGTTTCATAGCCTACTAATTGAAAAATATATTTACCCTTAAATAGATGGAAATAACTTTTAGCCGTTGTTTTAAATCTATTTTGAACCATACAATATTTACCTCGTTGAATTCAGAAAAAATTATCTTTCCAACAATGCCAAATCAAATTCAAGTATTGTTATCATTAAAAATAAATCAGCTGTCAAAAATCAATGTTATATTTGAACGTTTAGCTTGTATAGCATCATTCCATTGATCCACTAGTGTAATACTCCCCGGTAATGGTCATGTCTTTTGTCATGTATCGTTTCTGAAATACACAAAACCATTTCTGAAATGTTTCTTTTCTTGTACATGAAATTGACCCACTGTGCTTTGTTCCTAGCGTTGCTTCTTTGTTCCTAGCCAGTAATGGTGGATCCATGTTTCATCCGGAGAAGTGTTCAACGCCGTATCCAATGAGTGGAAAGCTTTTTCATATCCAAAACTTTGTATAAAATGTAGTGGACACGATCGATCGAAATGTTTGCGACAGCAGGCTCGCATACCTTCAATCGGCGAACATTTAATACCATATTGTTGATTTTTGTGACGTATGATTTTTGTCAATCGTAGTGGTTTTTGGGGTTCTTGAGCCTTCATAATCTTCAAATTATGTACGACCATGTTTAAAATCAGCAAACCACTCTGTATTAAATCAAACGAAGAATAATTCTATAATGGATCATCCAATATATGGGACTTTATAACCGCCCGAACTTTATCCATTTTTCAGAAAATGTCAAGACCCGCTTGTTTTTCTGAATCGCCATAAACAAGAGACTAAAGCACTCGTCTGAAATTTCGTAGTACATCATTTAACGGATCATGTTTTACAAATATCATAGTCATTTAATCACACTTGCACCATCTCTGTCCCAGATCGTACACTTTTCGAACTATTTTTCCATCATTTAGTATCATGTTATGGGCCATATCAACATTCAAACAAATTCTGTGATCACGATTGTTTTTAATGCTCTCGCACCCATTGCATCTTCGCCAAGCTCTTTTCCAAATTTCCCAAAAAATCAAAAATACCTAGCTCTTTTAGTTTTCGACATCTCTCATGTTTATTTTATCAATTTTTGAACAAAACAAAGAATTATTTCTTTTCATGTGTCATTGATCGACGACTACTCTTAGGCTGTAATAAAGGTATTTGCATTTTTGAGTCATTTATTTATTCACTGTTTAAAAAAATTCACCATTACTATGCCTCGCATGATCTGCAACTGCAGCTGCTCTTAAAACTACGGCATCGAGAGACCGTGGACGACTTGTTCCTCCCCTATCTTGAAGACTCATGTCTCCCTCCTGGAACTTTTTGAACTAGAACTGAGCGGTATCCACTCCGCAAATCTCATGGGCGGCGTCAGTTACTTCGAAGCCTTTTTTAAAATAATGTCTTAAAATTGCCTTCATTTCTCGACTTATTTCACTTTTTAACGTTTTTGTTAAAAACCGTCAACTGAATATTTTGCAGTGGATACTTTAATACTGAAGAAGGAATGTTTATTTGTCTGAGCAAAAAGTTGAAATTGGATGAAATCTCTGAGGAGTGAAGAATAATAGTTTATTTATAAACAAAAAACATCGCATCTGCTTTTGTTACACCCTGGTATATTGGAGGGGTAATTCTTGAACTAGTTCGTATGAATGCTTGCGGTCATTAATGAGTATTCTGATATCAACATTTTATTTCCGAGTAAAATTCTAAATAAATCTACCAGTGAACTGACGTAAAACTGCACCATCTATTTATTAATACGGTCGGTAAAATTTTTAAACAAATTGACAAGGATAACGGCATACGAAAGGCGGCAACCATAATTTCCCACGATTTACGGCCTTGTTAAATGGATTAAATGATTCTGAACTGCTGATATAAGCTGCGCACTACGTTTCTAACCAAACGACCCCTTAAATTTTGCTGAAAACGTAGCCGTTCGTAATTTCGTCGAGAATGCCGCTCAAAGTACTTTTATAGAGTCGCTCGATTTACATTGTTTTCCAAATCTGCTTACTATAACTTCAGGGGCGCAACAAAATCTAAAGTAGAGAATATTTTTTCCATAAAACGAAATAACAGTACAGTAAAAAACAATTCAAACTACAGAACGGTAAAACATCAACGAGGAACATAAAACGAGGAAACGAAGAAATATAATACGAGGATCGTTCGAAAAGTTCCCGGACTGGCAATAAAAAACAAGATTTTATTATATTTTTCAATGTAATTACTTTCCAATTCAAAACATTTAAACCAATGACATTTTAATATATTATTATCTTCAGTATACGAGGTATGACTATTAAATAACGAGACTGACGCAGTAAAACATTTTATTTTGATTTCATATATATTTATTTAGTATCACCTTCAATATACACCCCTCCTCTACACCTACAACACTCCATGCGAATTTTCCATTGTTCGAAACAGTGCTGGAAGTCTTCTTTTGTCAGCTCCTTCAGAACACGTGCCGCTTTCTCTTTCATAGCTTCAACGGACTCAAATCGTGTTCTTTTTAATGCAGATTTTACCTTAGGAAACAGATAGAAGTCGCACGGCGTAAGATCCGGAGGAGAATAAGGCGGATGGTTTAACATTCGGATGCTGTACATGGCTAGAAACCTCTTAACAGACAATACGGAATGAACCGGTGCATTGTCTTGGTGGAGAACCCATGACTTGTCCTTCCACAAGTCGGGTCGTTTTTTCGTTATTCTTTCACGGAGTTCAGCAAGAACGTGAAGGTAGTAATGCTAATTAACAATTTGACCTTCAGGAACCCAGTGAAGGTACACAATTCCATGAAAATCGAAAAAAACAATTATCATTGATTTGAATTTTGATTTGCTTATTTGAGCTTTTTTAGCTCTCAGTAAATTTGGGTTCTCCAGTGCATGTATTGGTGCTTCGTTTCAGAATCATGAGTAAAAAAACACGGTTTATGAAATGTCATTCTCCTTTCCAATAAGTTTGGGTCATTTTCATTCATTCAAAGTGTATTTAAAGTGTTCGTTCATGCATTCAAAGTGTCAGTACAAACATTTTTGCGAGCTTCTTGTTTAAATATGAGAATTTTAGGCACCATTTTAGCACACACTTTTTACATGTTAAAATTGTTATGAAAAATTTGCCGTACACATTCTTTATCAATTCCTACAGTTTCAGCCCTCATGAAATCGATCCAGCTGCCCTGATAAAATCGTAGAGGGCACTCCCCACTAATATGTCTGATTATTTCAGTGTACCAGTCACAACTCGAAGTCTGGGGTATAGCGGTCCCATTTATAAAGTAAGTCAGCACATCGACCACATCCACTGCAACCCTCAGTATCACAGTTGTATCTATCAAACCATTCCCCCTCTTGATGATTTTTAATGCTTCTGCAATTTTGGTTCCGAATATCTCTTACTTTGGAGTTCCATGTAAGAAGTTGTTCAGCATACAGTACAGTGGCGGGTTTCTTGATCGAAGTCTATTTTGTCGTAGGATTTGTATAACGTAATGAATGGGTAGTTCCAGGTTCTTTTGTATAATACGGTATTTTCTGAGCAGGGCCTCGGTTCTACGAATCGCAGGTGGGTAGATATTACTTAGTTATGGAAACCACTGGGTAGGAGTTGGTGTGATTGTTCCAGTGATTATGCGCATGGTATTGTTAAGCTGCGCATCAATTAGGCTGGTATGACAACTGTTCAGCCACACTGGAACACAGTATTCTGCTGCTGAGAAAACCAGCGCGAGAGATGGTGTACGCAAAGTCTCCATCGAAGCCCCCCAGGTTGTACCACACAGTTTTTGGACTATATTGTTTCTTGTTTTATCTTGGCAGATGTATTTTCAAGATGCTTTTTCTATGATAGAATGCGTTAAATTGTACTTGTAGTTCAGTCTTAGCTTGCTTGTTGTTAGGATGAATCTTACTGACACTGGGCTTCAGCTTCCATTTTTTAAAGTAAGAGTTAAGGGCAGCTAAATCTTCTGTGAGTGTTCTCTTCGTCTGGCCAAGCTCTTTCGATTTATAAGCAAGAGCGATATCGCCTGTGCAGCGAAATTTCGTTTAACTAGTATTTGAAGGTCAGAAAAATGAAGACTAAATAAATGAAACCCTTGAATTAATATAGATGTGAAGTATAATATTCTCCCGTGATGATCCTTCCGTTTGATAGCTAGTCTGTAAACACCACATCCCAAAATACCATGGCCATGACTTTTCCTGCAAATTAAATCCGTTTCGCTTTCTTTGATGCACTTTTATCTGCTTCCACCCACTGTTATGGCTATTGCTTTGTCTCTGACATTTAATGGCAAATCCATGTTTTATTTACTAGTAAATAATGTCAAATAAACCAATCAGAATCACATTTAAACACAAAGCACTCTTGAGAAATGTTCATACAAATGCGTCTTTGGTCGATTGTTAAACAGCGTCACGTCCATCGAGCGAAAATCTTTTTCATACCCAAAACATTGTGGAAAATGTAGTGTACACAATCTATTGAGATGTTTACAATATCAGTAATCTTGCGTTCCTCTTTTTTATATCGCAGTTTTTCATCGTGGTGTAAAATGTAGTGAAATGTTTACAATGTCAACAAGTTCGGCAGTGTCAACAAGATCTTCAATCGGCAAACATTTAATAAGATTGTGTGAATTTTTGTGACGATTTTGTCCATCACAGTGGTTTTTGGGCGTACCGAGCGTTCATCATGTTCAGTGGATATACGACCAGGTTAAAATTCAGCAGCCCACTTTATTGTCTCGAACACGAAAGGAAAGTATTATTTAAAATGGAATGTAACTCTTACGTCTGAGTTAAATTCAGTGAAACAATATAATTTATAACAACTCGAACTTTAATTTCATCCATTTTTTAGTGTCTATGTCAGGGTGAGAATTTTTCAAAGAACCTTTGCATATTTACTCTGTAGAAACCATTAATAAGTAAAATGCATTATTAACGCCATATGATCTATGCCTGCAAGATATTCTATATTTGATGAACTCTATTAGCACATTATGCTCGGGAAGTCCTATTCGACACCCACATCATCAACTTGATTCAATAGTTTGTCTTCTTACTTGAAAAATAAATTACAGTCAAAGCTCCTTATTCGTGGGGGATACGTTTCATAAATATTCCGCGAAGACAGAAACCCTGAATACGGAATGGTAATTTGTACGGCTTTATAGGGGATATGTTCCAAGGTTACAAAATAAAAAGAAAAAGTATGTAATGAAAGCAATTTAATTAGATATTTTTAAACAATATTAATAATTATTATCAGGCTTAGGCAATGGATTAAAAACTTTAGTATATTTTTCCGATTTTAAAAGGCCTTTCAATTCGGATTAATATTCAGCTATGGAACTAACAATTTGCCTTTTAAAAACAAGACTTCTTTCCATAGACGTCATTCGCAACAATGTTTTCAGTTAATGTTTGAATTTATACGGATTCTTCATCATTACCGACAGTTAGGTCAAGCCCCAGTTTTTCCAGCGTGATTTCAATATGTATGCCTTCAGCTCTTGCTATGATTTTTTTATGTTAACAATGCACTTTGCTATGTCAAAATGTTTCCAGCATTGCATACCATACATATTAAGATCACATTCTATGGCGTCCAGTATGATTTTAAAGGTTTGTCTAATCTAAAAGACCTTAAAGGCTTGGATTATTCCTTGGTATGTAGGTTGAAGTAAGGCGTCGTGTTAGAATGCAAAAATATCACCTATATATTTGGATGTTTAGCTTCAAGCTCACGAGGGTGATCTGGAACATTGTCCAAAACCTAGAAATGCCTTGAAATCTAAATTATTTTTATTTAAATAAGTTTCAACTTCAGAAACAAAACAAACCTAGAACCAGTCAGAGAAAATAACACTTGTAATACTCTTTCTTGTTTGGACGTCAAAAGGCAGGTTGTCGTTGTTTTCGTTTTTCAAGGCACGAGGATTTAGCGATCTGTAAAGTTAAGTGGCTTAATTAAAAAATCTTCTGATGCATTAGAACAGGACAGCAGTGTAACTATCTTTTGCTGCCTTAAAACCAGAGGTAAACCATTAACTTTGAAAATTCGTCTGGATATGTTGCTGCTGCTGAAGTGTCTGCAGATGCAGCTTCTTCAACAATTTTGATGTTATGCGGTGATTATGGCACCTTGAAGTTATTAAACCAACCTTCCGATGCTTGAAATTCTCCATCCGTATATTCATTAGCAGGTTATTTAAAATGTGCGTAAAGACGCTTAGCTTTCTTACGGATTATAGCACCAGTTAGAGGCACTCTCTTCTGGCTACAGTATTCAATCCGTAATGTTAATGCAGCTTCCATTTTTTCAATTGCTGGATCACGAACAATTTTTGCTGATATTGAAGTTTAAACTGTAGAATTCCTTATTTTGTATTCTGATTTCTTGATGGATCATACAGCTGATTCATTGATATAAAAAAAAACATGATATGTATGCAAACAACTCGCTAATGCATAAACGATAGAGCATTTCTATTTTTACCTTAAGTGGCAACACGACTTTTTTCGTGTAGGAACTAATTTTCCTTTGCTTTTACGCGACATTATAAATCGTGTTATTCCGTCAAAATTATTGCGAAAAATGACCAGTTGAAGCAATAAAACAGAAGATTCGGCACCGATCGTGCGAAGACTTGTATCAAGTTAAAAGTGAATTAATATCTGAGACATCCCAGACCCAAAATGTATTCAGAGCGTTCAATTTAGAAGGGTGGATCTGGTGGATTCCACATTAATACCAATAAAACATTCCACAATCTTATTATATCTCTATGCTCTTATCAAGACTAACAAACACTGTCGAGGAGTACTATAAGCTTTCATGGAAACAAGGATAAATCAAACACAATGCTTCTCTAACTTCTGTGGGAAAGTACTTCAAAATTCGTAGGATGGATAATAAAGGATTGTACAATAAGCATGTCAGAACTTTAAAATGGGACATAATGATTCAAGCAATAATCTAGAAATTTTTATTTTATCTTGAAAAACAAATAATGGCATTATGTAATGTCGTTCAAATGTCCCCCTCGGTTTCATCTGGTGGCTTCCATTCTGGATACCCAATTTGCGATTACTGTTTATAAATATCGCATGGAATATTTTCACTGGTGGTCTGAATGTTTCGTTTAAGATCAAGGATTTTTGGGGGTTATTTCTCTAAACTAGAGATTTAACATAACCCCACAAAAAATAACCCAAGGACGTAAGATCGCATGATTTTGGTGGGCAGATGACATTACCATTTCGCAAAATAATACGCCCAGGAAAGTTTTCTTGCAATAAATCGTTTGTCTAGCAAGACGTGTCACAAGTCTTGTTGAAAGAAAACATTGTTTATAGCCATATTTATCAGTTCAGATCACAGATATTCTTAATTATTAACACTAACATCATTTGCATCATCGTATTCAAAAAATAAGGCTTTATCAGTTTTTCTGTCCAAAAACTAACTCTTGAATCACTAGAAAATTTTCATCGGCCGAAATCCTGCAGTTATGTTTGCGCTTCGTCGGATTTTTTTTTCAAAAATTGGGTATCCAGAATGCATCTCTACCAAACGAAATCAAGGGGGACTACATTATTTTCAAAACATTATGTCATTATTTGTTCTTGAGGATATAACAAAAATTACCGGATTGTTACTTCTAGTTATCATTGTGTCTGATTTTAAACTTCGGCCAATTTTATTAGACATCCCTTTATATATAATTCTGTAGATGAATTGTGATCAAGAATGGGTGCATTTCAATAATCACGAAAAGTAAAATTCACAGTGACTCCGAACAAGTAATTGAAACCGTGGTTAACAAAACAGATATCCAGACCTTGGGTCTGCCAAGTTTTACATTTTCCGTTCACTTGCACACTTCTTGTGTAGATGAAATTTCGTTAACACACACGAAGTGCTATTGATTCATAAATTCAAATCTTCCTGAATTTCATATTAAAAATGTTATATATAAATGGATTTTTTATGTTATATTTATCTTTTTTTACAAAAGTTTTACAAAAGTTAATCGCCTACTGATGGATCGCTGTAATATTTTAAAATATATAATCTCACTGTTAACTCATTTTAAGTGAATTTAAATATTAACCCATTTTTACATCTTTTACAAACATTACACAAATTATAACAAAAAATCTTTCCTCAGCATTATTTCAAGAAAGTTGTGATCTATAAATAGATCACTGGGTAACTACTTATATATGAACATATTTATTTACAGACAAATACATAAGTAAATCGTAAACAAATTGTACAAAATAACAAGTATGATTTAATTTTGGTGATAGGGAAGAAAACAATTTGCACAAGGGTAACATCACATTTTGAACAGTAACTTTTCGGTCTGCTTTTGTATTATTTTCCTTCGTATCTCTTTCGCCCCTGATGATATTGTATAAAATGATTCAAGCCATCAATATCTAATTCAACCGTATATCTGATTATACAGCCCCAATTGTAGCATTTATTTTAATGGATGATGTTAATTTCAAATATGGCCCACAATAGCTCTTCGAAACTCAAGAGAACTACGACTAGTACGACCATGGATACTTCGATTCAAAATTCATTCGTTTATTACAGCCATGTCTAAAATTCGAACAAACATTGGCCAGCACCATTTTTTTCCGCGTATTTTAGAACCCTATTTACCAAGTCATGTTGGTATGATGTATTTGTATTTATTGTAGTTCTGTATATGTTTTGGCTAAGGTACATTAACCCTTTGTTTGACATCATAAGTTGCCTTAGCTAAAGGATTTATCTCATCATGATTAGTGGTAACTATAACACATGTATTATCATTCCAATGTACCATAAGTATATCAGATAATGTGTAATACTTATAGTCAAAAGAGCCTCGAGATTCTTTGGCCAACTCCTTACCAGATTTTATAGGACTATAATATACTACTCCATTCTATTTTCACGCACAGTCCCAGTCGCACGAAATCCAGTTTCTTTAAGTTGGACCAGAAATTCTCAATTCGTAAAACAATTATCAAGAGACAACATGCTAATCTGAATATATTATACACGACTGTAGTCAAGTCTGTCTGGTTTTGAGTTTCTTTGCCGGTATAAAATATGAATTTATAACAATATCCGTTCGATGCACATAGTGCCCATAGCTTGTATCCGAATCTAATGAGTTTGTCTTGTATAAAGTGTTTCAAGCCATGGTGTCCGTAATACCTGACTATCATTTCTGTGATTGATAAATAAGACCGAACCACTCCGAATTGTGGAAATTTCTCATTGAACATTTCAATTAGAGATCGAAGTTTATAAGCTCTATCATCTTTTTCGAAATTGTCATTATTGGTAAAATGTAACATTAGTTTTATCTTTGAATATCTATTTCTAGACATTGCGGCTTGTACAATTGGAACATCTAAATTTACATCAGTGTACCAGTACATTTTTTCTGAAGGAACTTGGTGGTATCCAGAAAATAAGAGTGTACCAATAAAACATTTGAATTCATCAGTATCTAAAGAAAATAAAGTATAATTTTTTACCCGTTGTGCATATCGTAATGTTTCTTCTTTTATGTGTTCTAATATATATCATCCGAAAAATACATTTCGGCAAGCTGTAAAGGTATGAGCGAGACATAATCGTTTACTAATTTGTCTATTTTCGTCTAAAACATCAAAATCCTTTCTACAAAAAGAAAACTTGGTACCACACTTTTTCCATTTTGGCAAAGATACGGCAAGCCTTTGTTTTTTACCGCATTTCTCAAAAACAGTAGAGCTAGTTCCTGGATGTTCTTCAATAGTTTCACCTTCACCTCTTGTTTGTAATTCCAACTAACCTGGTACATCTTTTACTTCTGTTATTGCTATTTCATCGTCGTAAGCCTCATTTTCGTCGGTCACGTAATCTGGGTCTGGTGGTTAAACTACAACATCTATATATAGTAATATCATCGTCGACAAGAAAATTGGGATAATTGATAATCTCCTCTAATTCCATCATTGTTAACGCTTTTTTTAACACATTTTTCTAAAAAAAATACATCTAATAGAATCACACAACAATTATTTTGAAATAAAACAGACTTACCCATGTTATTTCAAGAGCCATCAAAACTACAAAACCAAAGATAGTAAGGGACGCCTTTAGATAGTACTACCCTGAACCCTTGTTACCAAACGCTAAAAGAATATTTCGTGACATTTCAAGTTTATACGTTATAAACCGTTCTGATGATGACTTTCAGTCACTGGGTCGCATTGCAGTGTTAGAAATAACGTTTGCGCCCAGTAGTCTAATTATAGATCAAAAAATCTCCAAACAATCGAAAATTGTAAACGTTTTTGTAAAATAACTAATAGCGATGTAAACTTAGTTTTTGTTGTGATCTATAAATATATACTGGGGGGTAATGGGTTAAAATTAATTTGAGAGAGTTTGAGTTGAGTTTAATCAGAATAACTTTCTAAATATTAAAGTCCGTCGATTACATTGGGGAACAATTTGAAAAATAATTTCTGTTGAGTTCGATATTTAAGCTGTTTTATACGTAAATTGGCATGCTAATTCCAAAACTTTATTTAGTTTTTTTCTATCACGTCAAGTTTTTTCTCTACAATTGTTGCGCATCCGACTAAACTTGGCAAATCACAGAAGTCACTACTGCTCTCCTACCGGCGAACCTTCTTCGACCTAACAGTGGGGGCGTGAGTGACGTTGCGTCATCCAAAACTAGTTCGGTCACTTACGCATGAGATGCTAAAGTACGCGGGTCTGTGTCGCTCTGATATAATGGGGTCAAAGTATACATACACAACTACAGATTTTCGTTATGTCTGCCTCTGGTAGTTCTCGTCGTATGTGCTTAAACAGCCCTGATTCATTTTGTTATATATGTGGCAGTTTTACCATCCCCATTCAACGGACTAATATTAGTACATTTGTCAGGCAAGTCTATTTTGCTTATTTTAAAGTGAAAATAGGTGACCAAGATAAATCATGGGCCCCTCATAAAGTGTGCAAGCAGTATGTAGAGAGTTTATGAATGTGGACGAAGAGAGGACGTAATAAACTTTCGTTTGGTATACCAATGGTTTGGCGAGAGCCAAGATCACTTCAGTGATTGCTACTTTTGTATAGTGAAAACATCAGGATTCAACAAGAAAAACAAACATAAAATTGAGTACCCTAGTTTACCGTCAGCTATACGCCCTGTGCCTCATTCAGCTGAAATTCCAGTGCCAGTTTTTCAAGAATTACCTTCTTTAGAAATACAAGAATGTGAATCAAGTGAAGATCGAAGTGACTCCACCGACGAAGAATTCAAAGTTTCCAATGATTCTGTTTGTAAAGGATTCAATCAACATGAATTAAACGATTTAGCACGATATTTGGGACTATCCAAAAAAACATCGGAATGATTAGCATCAAAACTGCACAAAAAAAATTTGCTTGACAAAGGAGCTAAAGTCACTTACTATCGATCCAGAGAAAGTGAATTTAGGCAGTACTTCAGAAATAATGACGGATTTGTATATTGCCAGAACGTAGAACGTTTAATGAAAGAATTGGCCATTTCTAACTATAACGCAACTGAATGGTGATTGTTTATAGATAGCTCAAAGCGTAGCTTGAAGTGTGTTCTCCTACATAATGGAAATTTATACGGTTCAGTCCTAATAGGTCATTCAGTTTTTTTGCTTCAAGAATATGGCGACATAAAAAAAGTCATCGACTTGTTGCAATATAACATGTACCAATGGATCATGTGTGTTGACCTTAAGATGGTCTGTTTCCTTCTTGACCAGCAACGCGGGTATACCAAGTATCCCTGTTTTTTGTGCATGTGGGACAGCAGAGCTCGTGAGAAGCATTGGGTGCAATCGAACTGGCCACCAAGATCTGACCTAAGACCTGGTGATCCAAACATTTTCAATCAGCCTCTTGTCGATAGAAAAAACATTGTATTTCCGCCTTTGCATATAAAACTAGGTCTCGTGAAGCAATTTGTTAAGGCTTTGTTAATTGAAGGAGACTACTTTAAGTATATCATTTCGGCATTCCCTAGCCTGTCTTATGAAAAGATAAAGGCTGGTGTGTTTGATGGTCGACAGATTCGGCAACTTGTTAAAGATGAAAATTTCACTGAAACAATGACCGAATTTGAAAGGAATGCTTGGTTGGCTTTTAAAAATATTTTTAAAGACTTTCTTGGAAATACACGAGCCATGAATTACATCGAAATTGTTCAACAACTCTTGGAGAGCTTTAAAAAGCTTGGTTGCAACATGAGCATCAAACTGTATTTCTTACATAGTCATCTTGCTAACTTCCCAGGAAATCTTGGCGCTGTTAGTGATGAACAGGGCGAGTGATTCCGCCAAGATCTAAAGGTTATGGAAGCACGGTATCAAGGTAGATGGGATGTCAGTATGATGGCTGACTACTGTTGAAGCATCAAGCGAGAATGTCCACAAACTGAACACTCCAGGAAAAGCTATAAGAAGAAATTTTTACCATAATATATTTTATTTATTTTTTATATAAACACAATTTAACTTTTAATATGTTAACCTCTGTGTGAATTAAATATTCTAATCTATTTGGTCAGATTTCACCTTAATTCCTTTCGTATGTATACTTTTAAGGTAAAATGAGAGGTATGCTGTAGCTTAAGAATTTGACGTGATAGAGAAAAACTGTGAATATTTTTGAATTCAGAGATGAAGAATTAGTCAAAAACAAGTCACAGATCCAAGTCAACAAAATTGCTGTTTCCCAGTGCTATCTATTAAATGATGAATAAAATTAAAATGATTGGTGAGTTACTAGAAACAAACATCTGAAATGTCGACGTTTTCACAGTTATTATTTATTTAAGTAATACTCGATTAAAATTCATTTTAAATAAATGATCTAAGACTTATGTCTAAATTTCCACTATATTCAAAAATAGTATGATAATTGTTTCAGCTCAGTGTTAGCACACTGAGTTAGCACACTTATTTGTCTAATCCAGATGTTTGACTAACATCATTTTTAAAGCAGAGATTAATCTCATTATTGATCACCTTCTCATGGTAGCAACCATTTTTTCTAAAGCAGTATAATTGCATATTTCAATATTAACATTTAAAATTTTTATTTTAGATTTTCTATTCTTCGATATAATAAAATATGGAATTGAAAATATATCTCAATTAGTATTTTTTTTTATTTATATAACGCTATCTATCAATAATTGGCCTTGAATGTTTCTAATTAGGGTTTCTATTCACGTTTCAGTTGCGTAAAGTAAGTCCCAGTTATAATTGTCTGGTTTTGATAACTTTATATTAGATAATATTAAATATAGTACACCTTACTGAAATAATGTTCTCGTGATCTTTATGTGTATGTTAATTTCATAATGTACTAGAGGATCCATTTTAGCACAATTAACCAGATGGTTAAAAAATTCCATATTCCTATAATGCAAAAGGGAACAAATATCGTTTGAATAAATAACTTTCATCAGTCAATAAAAACGAGGCCCAGTTACTCTTACTAGTAGCTTACACATTTGTCGATTGTGCTAAGCTTTTTAAAATTTCTTTATGCTGTGGATTTAGCCGAAAGGCATTCGCACTCCCTCCAAGGACCAGCCTCACAACACCAGAACACATCAGACACATGCCACACATCCCCGTACTGCAGCAACCAGCTCCAAGGGGAACATTGACTTATCCCAGATATCTTAAATATCAGAAGGATTAAGCTCTGTGGGGGCCCTTTCCATGTTTTCGGGCCACACGATTGTAGTGGTGACGGTGGGTGTCTTTAGTTTCCCATTGTTGTCTAGAAACTGTCCAAAGGTTCGCGCTGTTCTAAGTAATATGGCCTTCTGTATGGGTCTAAAAAGGTGATCGTTGAGGCCCAATATTTTAATATTCCTTACGAAGTTCTTTGGGATGATTCCAGTTGGTGACATTATGATAGGTATGTTTCGATGTACTTCATATCCCATTGTCTTTTCACCTGTTCTTGCAGCTCTTTATACTTATACTTACACTATACTTTTATTAGTAAAACTTTTATTATATTAAAAAATTATTAAAATTTCCAACACCTGAATAAAATTACATTTAATTTTGCCCTATTAAAAAATCTAGTAAAATTTCGCCTTTATTACACTTATAATTTTACAAAAACGATCTAGATATACTATATATATATATATATATATATATATATATATATATATATATATATATATATATATATATATATATATATATATATATATATATATATATATATATTTTTTTTTTTTTTTTTTTTTTTGAGGGGATTGGGAAATCTTCTAAAGACATCCATGTGTTCGATGTTCAGTGACATGGGAATGTCGGATTCATGCCCTTGTTGGAGTCATGCCTACCGACTAAAACCCTTCCCCCTCAAGGATATCTGCTCGTGGCCTGGAAACCGCCGTTAGGCATTACTTCAGGACACACAACAGATTGTCAGTCCAAATTTGCCTTACGTCTTCTCTCGTCCTCTATTTTTGTCCTCATTATTTTCTCCACCATGCCCATTATTCTTGCCCACTGTCTTTTTCCTTCCAAAAGCAGAACGCCGATGTTGTGTTCCGTCACTTCTACGTTGCATTCGGCAGCAGTAGCAATCCGGAGCGGTTCCCATCTCGGGCAGTGGAAGATTGTGTGGTCCCTTGTATCCACCATCCCACAATAGCGACAATCCTTGTCCTCTGACTTTCCCATTCTGTGTAAATAATATCTGAAGGATCCATGGCCCGTTATTGCTTGTGTTGTGTAGAAATTTGTCTCCCCTAATTTTCTGTTGTGCCACTCTCTCACGTCTCGGATAAATGTTTTTGCCTTTCCCTCATAGTCGTTCCATTCTTTGTGCCAGGCTTCCAGTAATTTCTGTCTTGCTTGGGTTTTTGATTCCTTTCCGCTTTCGAATATTGATATGCTTTCCATGATTCGGAGTCTTATTGGTGGTAGACCAGCAACGGCTAGGATGGCCATTGTGGGCACGGTTCTATATGCACTTGTAATGCGTATTGCCATTTTTCTGTTTACTCTTTCGAGCATTGCCTCGTAGTGCTTATACCTTAATCCCTTTGCCCAAATAGGCGCCCCATACAAAATGGTTGATATAGTGGCCTCCACCAATATACGCCTCTTCCAGGCCCTTGGTCCTCCTGTTTTTGGGGTTATTTTATTTAGTATCATTAATGTTTTATTTGCTTTTTCACATGTCAGTTTGACGTGAGTGGTCATTTTAGCATCTTTGTCTATGAGAATCCCCATATATTTAATTGCTCTTGTACTGTTTATTGTGGCACCCTGAATATTGATTTGGAGGTTTGTGAGTTTTCTTCTCCCCTCCAATATTACCATTTCAGTTTTTTTGGTGATATTTTAATGCCCATTTGGTCCATCTCCAGGGCTATTTTGTTAACAATATGCTGTGCCATTTCTTCCAGAACAGACCTGGTCCTTGCTCTTACCACCACAGCCAAGTCATCAGCGTACGCCACCATGGTAACTCCTTTCTCTGTGCTGATTCTCAGGATTTGATCATAGAAAATATTCCATAGTAAAGGTCCGATGATCGATCCTTGCGGTACTCCGCAGGTTAGTGATATTTTGTCCCCCCACTGGGTTAATATATATCTGTCTGAGAGGTATGATTGAATCATTTTAATTAGGTACGGGCTGATTTTTGCCTGATATAAGGCATTTACTATCTTTTCCCAGGGGGCTGAGTTAAAGGCATTTTCTATGTCTAACGTGACCATTGCGCAGAATTCTCGGTTATTGTAGGCCTTTGTTTTTATTTCTTCAGGAGTTTCCATAATCTTCGATAGCGCATTTAAAGTTGATTTCCCTTTCCTAAATCCAAAGTGGTTGTCGTGTAAGATTTTACGGTCTGTTATTTCTTTCTCCAGTCTGCTTTTGATCAGCGCCTCTAGTAGTTTTCCAGCAGCATCCAGTAGGCATATGGGTCTATAAGATGTAGGATTTAGCAGTTCCTTTTTTGGCTTCTCAATTAGTACCAGCTTTGCTTCCTTCCATATATCTGGAAAATGGCCTTTGGCTAGGCACGTGTTCATAACACTGGCAATATTATCTGGATTATGCAAGGTAACAACCTTCACGATCTCTGGAGGAATGTGATCTGGTCCTGCGGCTTTGCCTGTCTTTATTTTGTTTGCTGCATTTATAATTTCTTCTGATGTGAAAAGCGTAATGGCTCTCTCCAGGAGGTCTATGTCTGGCCATTTAGTTACTGGGCGCTTTGGAAACAGTTTGTCCACTTGTTCTTGTGTTTCGCGTTTATCTATTGTCCTATGTCTTTTCAATTTAAATTTTTTTGTTACAATCTGATATCCTTTGCCCCAGATGTCATTTTCTAGCTCTTCGCTTAAGTCTTTCCACATTTTACTTTTCTGTATTTTTATTGCTTTTTTCAGATCGTTCTTTGCTGTTTTATATGCCTGCTCTTTTGTGTAATCGTTGTTGTCTTTTAGTTTTCTAGAACGTACAAGTGATCTTCTTTGAGCTATGCATCGTCTTCTCTTTTCAGCAATTTCTGATGTCCACCAGTAAACTGGGGAATGACCGTATTTCGGTTGTCTCTTTCTTGGGAGATACTTGTTGCAGAGATGTTTTATTTGTTTAATGAGGTCATGTGGCGCGCTAACCATTGACCCCTTATTTTGACTTGTCGCTAAGTTGTTCTTAAAAGTTTCTAGAATATCTGGGGATATTCGCCAACCTCGATAGGTTTCGCTTGTATATTCTCTTTCATTGTTCAATTCTCCCCGTGTGAGTTCGAAACATATATTACGGTGGTCGGACATGTTTTCGGACTCCACTTCTACTCGCCAATTAGTAATACTATTGCTTAATCCACTTGACGCCGTAGTAATGTCGATGAGAGAACTGCCAGTTGCAGCGCAAAAAGTAGGAGTATCTCCTTCATTCACAGTAATTAGATCGTTCGCCTCTAACCATTCCTCCAGAATATACCCTCTTTGGTTTGTTATTTTTGACCCGAAAATGGTTGTTTTTCCGTTTAGATCACCTCCTATAATTATATTTTTTTCACTTCCGCGTATATGTCTTTCGAGATTATATAATAAGTCCTCAAATTCATTTATAGGTCTGTTTGGCGAAAAGTAACACGAGTATATAGCCAGGCCCTGGGTTTCTACGCTTGTGAATACGCTTGTCTATATATATATATATATATATATATATATATATATATATATATATATATATATATATATATATATAGATTTCTACGCTTGTGAATATATATATATATATATATATATATATATATATATATATATATATATATATATATATATATATATATATATATATATAGATATATATATATATATATATATATATTCACAAGCGTAGAAATCTATATATATATATATATATATATATATATATATATATATATATATATATATATATATATATATGTTAGTTCGTAGTGTTTCGCGGATGGAAGAATACGCTAGACTATTAGTCCGGGAGTGCATCCGATCGTTTGTGTCCTGTTTGTTGGGAACGTGCAGATGTTTCGCCATGGTCACACTTGGCATTCTCAATGCTTGTCTGAAGACTGAAAGCTGTGGAAACTGTCCATTAATATAATAATAATTATTAATATAATATAAATATTAAGATAATAGTCTAGCATATATATATATATATATATATATATATATATATATATATATATATATATATATATATATATATATATATATATATATATATGCAGTTTTTTTACTTCTTTGGACTGTGTCTAATGAAACAACAGTAGTCAGGAGTTATACACCCCCGACCATTGGGTTCTACAATCTCATGTGGAACGCACAACAACCTGCGACTCCGCCATAATGGTTAGTTGCTTGACCGGGAGGAAGCCCCACCCATCCCTTACATTGGAGCGCACATGTTTCGTCTGTTGGTGGTTAGACTCATTAGGGTACCGACATATGCTCTCTCGCCAAGAATAGGGCCATAGAAGAATATCCATGTTTTATTATATAAGAATATCCAATAAGAATGTCATAACTTTAAAATGAGGCACAATGATAAATCCAAGTAATAATCCGGTAATCTTTATTTTATGTTGAAGGACAAATAATGTCAATGATTTACAATTTATTGCTTACACGATTTGTCAATGATAATGGTCATTGGACAGTAGTGTTACAATAAGAGAGCAAGATGTGAATTTTAAATAAAACATGGTTATCGGTAGCAAGGTATTGAAATATTTATTGCTTTATAATATAGACATTTGGAAATTATGTATTGAACCAGACAACCAGTAAATAGCCGCCATGGCTTGGGTCGCACACGCATACCCTTCTGGTGAAATTTTCAATAACGACGTTCAGCGTTCAATTTCGACCTTCAGAGCTTGGGTGGTCGTGGGCTTGTTGGCGTAACCCTGATACTTCAGAAAATCCCACAAAAAAAGCTCATAGCTGTTAAATCGCAATATCGTGGCGGCCAATTATACTCACCCAAATGGAAGATAACACAACCAGGAAAAGACTCGTGCTTCGCGGATGGTATGGTAAGTGGCACCGTCCTGCTGAAACCACATGCCTTCAAGAGCAATATCTTCTAATTGAGGGGCAAAGAACTGGATTATTATGTCACGAACGTTCGCCATTTACCGTTAATACATTACCTGTGTCGTTTTCAAAGAAAAATGGTCCAATGATTCCTCAAGACCTCAATGCACACCAAAGAGCGACATTTTGGGGATGCATTTGTTTGTGCCTATTAACGATAGTAGATAGGTAGTAGATCGAGATCGCCTCGTCGCTGAACATGATTTGGTTCACAAAATCAGCATTCACTTGTTGTCCAATGATCCAGTTGGTAAACTCTTTTCGCTGTGCATGGTCTGTTGCCAGAAGTTGTTGAGTCAATTGAACTTTGTAAGCATTTTGGAAGCAAATCTTATAATACGATGAAGACTGGTTGTTGAAATGTCAAATTTTTGTGAACGATGACGAATCGAAGACCCTGGACTCTCGGTCACACTCACAATCTGTCATGATGTTTTGTTCTGAATGACCACTACGAGCTCGTGTGGTGTATTTTACATTCATAACTGAACCAGTACATTCGAATTTTTAAATTATTTCACAGTTGATCGGGCGTACTTTACGAATCGTAACAATCATTTTGATAGTACTGTTTAACAATAAGGACGCATTGCTGTATCGTGTAGCGCTCCATGTTTATTAGCGACCTGTCACAATTTTTGACCTATCGAATAATAACAGCCAAAATGGCGAGCAATTCAAATCTTGCGCTCTTATTGTACCACCCTTTATTAATCAAATTTATGGAGTTGAAAATAGACAAGATTTAACAAGAATGATAAAGTGGTGATGACTATTCTAAAAGTAAGTGTTAAGTTAATAAAAATGTGGATGAAAATATTGGAGCTCACCAAAAACAAAATTTTCAGATGATTTCAATTTATGCGGCTATATCTAAATATTGGATAATATACTAAAATATATTTTATCGTTCCTGTTATGTCTTCCACATATAAACAATATCTAGAATTTTTTAATTTATAAGCAATCAGTTTTCCTGGTATCTACCTGATATCTCGTGATAATTGTGAATCATCTTGTTGTAGCTGCATTAATATTGAAGTTCATCAACCTATCTAATGTTACCTTAAATGTTATTTTAATCTTATTTTGTTTTTCCCCTTACTGGCTTCTGAGGGTGAAGGTAAAGGTATTGGGGTTAGAGGCGCATCAGCAACTAAGGCTATTTAGCGACTGGACCTACAGTTTGTGGCCAATTATTTTTCTTTTTGTAAACAATTAATCAAATATTGGCTACAGCGACGACAGCTGTTCGCCGGGAGCACCAGAAAGAATGTCCTGGACAGGATGAAGCTGCGCGTTTAAAGGGTACCACCCAGTTCGTTAAATTATCTTGTGTTATAGAAGACTCTTGAACTGGAAAGTGGTTTTTCTTAAAAAACTATTGATTTGATTGTATACTTTAATACACGTAAGCACAGTAAAAAAAAAATTACAAAGTACATTAAAAGATAGACAGAATAAAACTATAAAAAAAAACACAGTAAGTACAGCACAGTAAACACAATATTCACCAAATCTGCGGAAAATCAAAAAAACTGAACAAGTTTCTCTAACTTACACGAGCTCGTCTCTAGTTCTCTGTACTTATAAATTAAATGGTACTAAGTCTACTCAAACAATATTAAATAAGTAAAGATAATTTCTTGACGGTAGTCAGAGAAGTAGGTAATTTAAAAATAGGAAGGTTCGTATAGAACGCTATACGAAAATATAATAAAAATGTATTATCTATATCTTATCTCTATATCAATTCGATGTCCCTATGCGGGGTCTCCAAATAGCCTGGAACCTAACTGACCGGGTACTGTGCAAAGTGGCCCCAAAAAAGAGTCTGGTTTCGGTAATGGTCGGGCTTTGAAATAATTGATTCTTCAACGGCCTGGTCCCTGATTGACTGGATTCTCTAATGTCCGGGTCCTCTTTTTGCCGTTTTTTCTTATTTAAAAGGCACATTGGGGTCAGCGTGACTTCTATTAGTAATTTTTTTACATATATTGAAATAACAAATCTGTAAAATTCTCATGTGCATTGTGGAACAAGGTTTAATAAATTAGCAATACATCATTTAATTTTATAAAATTAAATATTACTCGCTTTAAAAACTTTTATTGTATATGTATACAAAAAATGCTAAAATTAAATTCTTCTTTGATAACATTAAAAAAATATCGTTAAAAAATAATACACTTATTTTGTTTACAATCAAAAACCAGATTTCCCTTTTTATTAAAATTGAAATTACAAATACGTATTTAAAAAAATAAGTACATACAAACAAAACTACTATTATGTGATGTGCGTGCGTGGCAATGTGGATGTTTTGATACACAAGGTCACACAAATATTTTCGCCGCAAAGCACGCACACGAACCATCTATTGTCGGTTTTCTTGCGAACGTCAAAGGAATTTGCGCGCGAATAGGATTTGTGTGTAGGCGCGTTGTTGAAGTGAAATTAATGTTTTAGTTTCAAATAGATACATCCGTCATGTGGCTATATTGAAATTTATTATATTGAGTAACTGATTGTAGTAAAAACATGTCCCAGCATATTATTATGTTGAAGAAGTGTAGTGTATTCATAATAATAAACAATTTAATAAAAAAAAGGAAACAATTCACAAGAAAAGGCGTTATTCGATGAAGCATTTGTACCAAAACAGAAAAGTGTAAACTACAGGAAATAAAAAGTATAAACACTGGTTTTTGACTCTTGTTGGAAAAACCAAACCTAATGAAACGTAGCCTACCAATATCCCACTACACACACAGATGGAGCGGAGCGTGTGTGGTAATTTTACGTAGTAAATATTTCCTTTGTACAGTAAATTCAACACATACGCAAAATTTTATTGGTATGGATCCACATTAGTATTTTATTGGACACATTTATAGCATACGATTGCTCGATGGTCATCGCATATGGCACGATTACATTTGTGACATGTAATTTTTGTTTTTCTATCCTTTTATTTAGTAAAACAGGCACATCTCACTCATTTTGCTAAAACTTTACGTTGTGGTGTAGTTTCTGGAACTTCCTAAATATCTCGTATATATAGCTTGTACAAAATTAAAACCGTTCAATATTTCGACTGCCCTGTTGCCAGATTGCGATTAAATATCATAACCTTACTTTACCGAATCATTTTTACAATTTTTAATAACTTTATAATATAACACTCTTTAATAACAATTAAAAAAATCAGCTCTAAATTAAATGCTAATTACAAAGTAATTAACAAAATTACAATAAATGTTAAAAGTCTTGCAAGTGTCGTCCATTTAGTACCTTTAGATAGATTCAGCATATGTAAAATACTTCATTTAAAATCCATGTACATTTTTAATATTTGAATGGTTATTAAAATAACACCTACTTTTTTCAATAAGTTGCACAATGACATACGAAATCTACTAAATAGTTGTTCTTCATTTAATTGGCCATGTAAGAAATTGAATGTTACATGCTGTCTTGAAAATGAAACTGTGAGTGCCTACGTATAAACTATATATGGGTTTAAAAACAGTCTTTTCTGCAATTAAATAAGCAAAGATTAATATCTAAAAATTTCCATTATATTGAAAATTGTTTTCCTTGTTTATTTAAAATGAATTTTCATCAAGTATCAGCTACATCAGTTAACTTTTTTTCTGCAATTCTAGAATATGAATTCTTACTGTGTTCATACATGATATAAATAGTGTCTGGAATAGAACTTGTGTCCAAAGTTGCAGTATTGGTAACCCTTTTAGTAAAACTACGTTTTCTAGATAATTTTAAAACTTCATTGTTTTTCACTTTTTGTGAAATAGTACTAAAAGTAGACATACTCAACCTTAAAGGCTGCTACAACACGCAAAAAATATTCAAGTTTCTATAATATATATGACTTAAACCAAACATATCTAATTATTAATAATTAAGTTAACATACCTCTCTAACAGCCGCAAAGGGTAATAATGGATCATTATTGGCTCGTTTTTGTTCAAAATAGTGTATCACAGATGCTACAAACTCTTGACAACGACTATTTAAATGATTTGACATTTCACGGGCGCGACTTTGACAATTATAACACTATGATAGTTCTTAAAAGAACTGTTTTCGATCGTGAGGTAAAAAACATAAGTTAAATGTTGATATACAAATGGGATAACGATTCAATAAATGTCAACGCGAAAAATTTTAAACTCGACAACGTCGCATATGCTGCCAACCGAATAGAGCTCTAAAGTTGATATTTATTGAATACATTCCATTTGATTATTGTATTATTTAATTTATATAGTGGTATTTCTGCTGTTCATCCGTAGCGTCATCGGCGACGTGCAACGGTTTTAGTTTTGTACAGACTACAGGTCTTCAGTGTCTTATATAGATTTGAAATTTGTAATCTAATTTTATCAAAAATCTCTTGATCAAATAAAAGAAACCATCCCTCCAGTGGAGTTCTCACATTACGAGCATCTCCTTTTGGCTCTGGCATAAATGAAACTATATTTTTCTGTAATCGTCTACTTTCGGATTTCTTTTCTCCTACTTTCGGATTTCTGAGTACTCCATTTTTAGCCATTTTTGCCTTTTACTACTGTTAATCGACTTGTAGACGGCTGTCTGTTTTCTGGTAGTTCTTTGTCACATTATTTTGTTCTTCCAAATAATCAGAATTTTCGTTTGTTTCATCTCCGCTGAAATGATCTTCCTCATTTTCTCCTAAAAGAAGTTTCTTCGCTTCCTCTTATAACCTCTGCTCAGTCAGCGAACGACGCCTATAATCACTGTTTTCGGCTATATTATAATGTCTAGGCTAAAATATTATGCGTATATAAAATAGACCGTTTTATTTTCAGATTACTTACCACAAGTTAATAAAATACACCCGAATGATAAAAGAAAGATACGTAAAAGGCGCCCTGGGGTCTTGCTGGCTACATGTACTTTGATTCGCGGCAACCTGGACAATTTTAAGCTATAATTGGTAGATGTATTGACTTAAATTTATACAAGAGGATGCTGTAATTAGGGATTGCAATCCAGCAAAGTGTGATCCCGTAATCACGCGAAATCCAGAATCATTTGAAGACCTAGAGGGATACCGTACTAGCTTGCGGATCCTCAAATTCGCGAACAAGAACTTATAGAACAATTTTCTTAGCTAATACTGATAACAAAATTACCCTCTATATTACATTAATTCGAGTACAAAACCTAACCTTTTTTTTTTCGATTTTCAACTACAGTGTACGAAATTGCTTTGCAGGTACTGTTCAAGTATGTCTCTTTCAAAACCACATTAGGAGAATATTGGTGAGAATAACGATAACTGATGGCGCAAGTGTCATGATAAAAGTTGGTAAACTTGTACCTTGCTACCAACAACTGTGCTTCGCATACGGTATACAATTGGCGGTGGTCGATACTTTATACAAAAAAAAATCGAAAGAGAAGTAGAACTTACAGAAAAACGTTGACTGATTTAAATATAGATGACGACGAAGATACGGAAGAGATAAATTAAGAACAAAGATTGGCCGTAATTATCGATAGACAACCCGCTGAAGTGATTCCCCGCTTCAATGATCTTCTAAAAAAAGTGCGAAAAGTTGTAAGGATTTTCAGAGGTCCGCCGACTAAAGAAATATATTTGCAGAAATATGTAAAATACGAGACAGGGGAAGAATTGAGCTTAATTCCAGATTGCCGCACTCGCTGGAATAGCTAGCTTGATATGATAGATAGATTTTACAGTCTTAAAGTGTGTATTGAGAAAGCTCTCACCGACATCTGACATAAAATTTACGGATGAAGAATGATAAAAAATCAAATAATTAGTAAACAGCTTGCAGTCCTTTAAATTGGGCATCGAACTACTAAGAAGAAGAAATTCTACCATAATAACTGCAGACACAACTTTTCGATTTATTTTAGACAAGTTGAAGAATCAAAACACAAATTTAAGCGCTGAACTATCCGAAGCGCTTCATGTAAGAGTGAAAGAAAGACATACTGAAATTACAGGGATGTTGGTTTACATGCAGAATCCAAAAAAAAAATATGATCAATGGTTAAAGACACCTGATAATAGGTTTATGATGCCGAAAAAGAGTAAGATACTTCAAGAAATGAAAAAGTGTTATGCAGAGTTATTAAAGATGACGTCGAAACTTGTAGCGGCTGCAAATAGCGACAGCCAAAACTGTTTGCAAAATAATTTAACGTTACAAGAGGAACTAGAAATGCAGATAAAACAAAACAATAAAGACTACACTAAACAGACGGGAACTAGAAAAGAAAAAGATTTTGAAAAGGTTTAAAAAAAAAGAAATGACGGCATACGAAACTGTTGGAGTGAAAAGAAAATACTCGACTTTGATGCACGACTATTTGTTGACACTTAACCCAACAAGTGTAGAAGCAGAAAAAACGTTTTTGGCCGCTGGCTACATATGTAGTTCTTTAAGAAGTAGATTGTGAGATAAGACAAATGATGCTATTTGTTTTTTAAGATCATTTTTCCAAAAAGAGAAGTGAAGAAGAAAGAATTATTTAAAATACATTTATGATTATTTTCAAATTTGATTTTAAATTACTTAATACTATTATAGGAGATTAAAAAGATTGCTTAGTTTTACAAATCCAACTTACATACAAATTAATGTGATAATTGTGATTTACTTTAGTAACTATTAAGTTTGATTATAATTACCTCAGGTCCTCAGGTAGACAAGTTATAGACTAGTTAGATAATATTAGATACATAAAATAAATAAGTTAATCCGGCCAAAGTTACTAGTATTGAAAAATCTAACAAAGTTATAGTCATTATATAGGTATGGGATGTGTTCTGCATTTAAATAATAAGAACCAAACTCTAAAATAATTTCGTTTACTAGAGTACTACCAATTTGCACTTTTGTATTTTTATTAAACTTGGTTTGATTATTGATAAAATGAATGTTTTATTTATTGAATTTCATAAAATGTAATCAAATGTAATCATCCCGCGGAATTGAAAACATTGTTGAATTGCAATATATATATATATATATATATATATATATATATATATATATATATATATATATATATATATATATATATATATTTAAAAATGGCAAACAGTAAAAAATATGTGGGGTCTGTATGACCCCACTATGCCTGTTTAATTAAACGGGCCCCATGCCGAAAAGTTAAAATTAAAGCAGATTCACTACCAACAGTTAAAATTTTTTCATACTATTTGTTATTATTAATTTAATTCTAGGTTATATGTGAAATTTGGTCTTTCTTTTTTATTATACATTATTTTCTAGCAATACCTTTATTAATTTTCCTTTTTCTATATTCTATAAAGCAAAGATATTCACAAATTTATGATTTTCAATACTTTGGTCTCCGATTGTACCTCCGATACATCTTTAAATTTTTCTCAACAAAATGGAGCGATTTCCATTCACCCAATATTTAAATATTAATAATTTTTAGTTATTTTTTACATCTGTTACATACATTTATAGATTATACATTTAAATTTCAATTATTGATTTACCCTCTTTAAACCCACTTTCTTATATTGTTTTCATTCTTCAAACTCCTGTGTTTTCCTCCATGTATAGTTTAATTATTCTATTATGTATTGTATAATAGTATTGGTTTGTAATGGTTATAGTTTTTACAATTATTAATATACTATTTAATAAATTAAATTATTTATTTTAATTATTAGGGAGTTATTCCCTTATAGTTGGAACAAATCCCAGACCCTCCCTTTTTGGCAATAAGGTTATTAGTGAAATTTTGATGAATTTATATAATGCCAAAATCGAATTTTAATAAAAACCATTCCACTTTTTTTTGTAACATGATATTCAATGAGTTGTTACAAATTGCGACACGTACCCCAATTTATTTCCTTACCTTGATAATATGGTTTCCGAAAAAGCGAAAAACGTAAACAATATAAAGTCAGCCCATATGAATAATTTCCATAACATAAAAATTAATTTTTAAGATTACAAGTTGAGGTATTGAAGTGACACTAAACATCTTGCAATATCAGATGCTGTACTTTGATCAAACACTGCAAACCCATAAAACAGTTGGACTACTTGGCGCTAAGCTGCTTAAATGTTCTTATGTTATTAAGAACTCCAACACCTGCCTAAAATTCCTTTAAATTTTGTTCTATTAAAAGATCCAGTTAAGTTTCGGCTTTATCAAGCTTATAATTTTATGAGAACGATCTAGGTATATACTTTTATTATAAGTCCTATATAACTTATATTATGTTGTATTATAAGGTTTATGTTGTTCTATAAGCATGTCAGAACATTAAAATGAGGCAAATATTATAATGATAATAATATAATATATTATTTACATCCTACTTATCCTACCATTTAAAATCATACTTATCATAGCAGATCTCGCAGAACAGTCTGGATTCGTTGCTGGGAGAGGTACATGGGAACAGATATTCAACATTCGACAACAACAATTATACCATTTTTATACCCCTATTTCATTGATTATCGGAAGGCGTTTGTCAGCATAATATGAGAGAAATTATGACAAGTTCAGCAGGAAATGGGAGTATCAGATCACCTAATTCGCTTAATCATCCATATGAGAAAAATAGAGCAGTGGTAAAGAATGAAGATCGAACATCCGATGAGTTTTCGATGTATTCTGTCGCCAATTCTATTTAACATTTATGGTGAATATATTATGAGTAGAGCTCTTGAGAATAGGATAGGTGGTGTCAGTATTGATGGCTTCTTGCAAGGTTGGTCGAAGAACTGACTTTAATTATGAAAAAATTAAAGGATGAGAGGCATCTTTCTGGGCTAGAAACAAACGAGGAGAAAACGAACATTAGTCAAACAGTGTAATTTAACGTAGTGAGCTAATTCATCTATCTTGGGGTTTTAATATTGAACGAAGACGGTAATAGTTATGAGATTAGAATAAAATGCGAAATGGCAAGAAATAAAATCGGAGTTTGTAGAAGATATGGATAGATAGGGCTATAACATGGAACACAAAAAATCAGATAGTAACAGCCTTAGTTTTTCCAGTATTGCTAACATGGACCATTGAAAAACAAAACTTCAAGCCCATTGATTCTTTTAAACTTTGGTGCTGGTCCTTCGCATTCGGTAGACTGTCAAACGAACAAACGCATCCGTTATTCAAGAAATTGATAAATCCATAAGGCTATTCCAAATTATTCATTAACGAATACTAAGTTTCGTTGGCCACATTGAACGCGGATGGCAATAACCTGGAAAGACTGGTAATTTATAGACGGATGGAGGGTTCTAGATCACGGGGCAAATCTCCAAAAAGATGGACACGCCAAATTAAAGACCTAACGTATACATCTCTCCAATGTGACACCAAGGAAGCCAGAAATAGAGAACGCTGGCGAAAAATATGCCGGATAGTACGTGAACGGAATGCATTTCCATCGGTCACGACTTTTCTCTAAAGAAGAATAGAAAGAAGAAGAAGAAGAAGAAGGATAACATAATCTAGAAATAAAACCATCTGATAATCCGGTAATTTTTATTTTATATTGCGGGATGATGGCCTCCTCAGCATGCTTTCAACTCTGAGCCTGCCAAATGCCTGCCAGCCACACTTAACACGCCGTTCCACTTCCCGGGCAGTATCACCCTCCATTGAAATCCTTTGCCCAAGATTTATGTAATGGTCCACAACCTCTAAATCGTCTCCTAAAATAGAAATTATTATGTTGACAGCAAATTTGTTGAATATAATCTAACTCTTTTTTAGGTTTGGTTATTTTCAAACCAAATGGTTCTCCCGCCCTTCGCAGTTGTATGTATTTTTGTAGCTCATCTGGATCTTGTGAGGGAAGAACGATATCATCTGCGAATCTAAGGTGCCTTAGGCAATGCATCATTGATTTTTATTCCCTCCTATTCCCAATACTGCTCCAGATTACGGAATACCTCTTCAAGGCAGGCTGAGAATAGAACAGGCGATATTGAGTCACCCTGCCGTACACACCGTTCTACGTTGATTTTAACTTCAAGTCCTTTCATGTGAACTGTAGCTTCCTCATACATGAATTCCATTAGATTCATATAGGCTCTATCTATCCCCTGGTTAAGCAGTGCATCCATTATGACTTACGTTGATTTTGAATCAAATGCTTTTTCATATATAGTCAATAAAAGCCAAGCACAGTGGCATGGTGTATTCATTGTGTCTTTCTATGACCTGTTGGATAACCTGGACACTTCTGAATCCTCACTGTTCTCTTGGCTATGCGTCATTCAGTGTTCTTAATAAGAATATTAAGAACACTGATCTCTCTCTCTCTCTCTCTCTCTCTCTATATATATATATATATATATATATATATATATATATATATATATATATATATATATATATATATATATATATATATCAAATATCCCACTCGGCTTCGTCTGATGGAATGCATTCTGGATAACCAATTCGATTACTCTTTCACACATATCGGGATATCATTGTAAATTAAAGATTTTACATAACCCTACAAAAAAAATAGTCCAAAGGCGTGAGATCGAATGATCTTTATGGCCAATTGACTTTATCATTTCGCGAAATAACGGGCCCAGGAAACTTTTCTTGCAATAAATCTATTGTCTCACGAGATGATGACAAGTAGCATCTTCTTGTTGAAAGAAAAAAATGTTTAAATTCACATTTATCAGTTCAGTTTTGTCCACCATTAACAGTAACTCGATTTCCATCATAGTCTTTCTAAGGATGAAGAGGTAACTCCTGAATCTCCTGAAGATTTCCATCAGCCCAAATCTTGCAGTTATATTTGTACACAAATTCATTAAGCCAGAAGTGCACTGCGTCGACAAATACTTTTCTTTCCCCATAGGAGATCGCCGTCCAAGTTCCAATTTCTAGACGCTTTTGAATCGTGTATCTTTCCAGGGTGAATGGACCCAGTGTACTGAACACGGCAGTCTATGAGTGACATTTACATTTCAAGCAGGGTTGCTGCTATTACGTTTCAAACTGCTTACCCTCTTATTGAAAAACTTTTTACTATTGATGTCAATTTCTTATTATAATTCAATTTGTTTTAAAAGAAAAGGGTATATCTATCATATTTTACTATGGTTTTTGAATATTTTAAAAACTTTGTTTACCTTAAGTGTTTATAGTACTTGGCGAATAACTTATTTCTATAAAGTTTGAGCACCATAGTGATTTACACCTTCATTAAATAATTTTATTTTTAAAAAGGAATATGTAACAAATAATATTATAATGAATCTGATTGTCATAGATCGGATATTACCAACCTTTTCTGGACAACTGCTCCAGAAAAAATTTTTAAGGCTCTCTCTTCCATAATAGTTAATTATACCAAATATTAAAATATTGTTGCACGTTATCTATACCTCTTTTATTTATCAACCTATCTATTTAAAAATAAACACAAAATCAATAAGAAATATAAAAAATAATGAAATGGTTGCGGCTGGTGGAGTTTTAACAATTTGTTAATTCGGATTCTAATTTTGTTAACATCAGCCACAAATCGCCACGTTCAGCGATTTTCAGTCTGTTTCTTTTCTTAAGCTGGGTCCACATCAATACAAGTTTACGTTGTGCAGACTGTATGTGTTGTATGTGGTATGCCTGCGAGGCAATCTAGACGCTCTGACACAGAAAATCAAACACAAATATTATCGCCGCACAGCACACACACCAACCATTTGTTGTCCACCAGATAATTCAAACAAATTGTTCCAGTAAACTCAACACACATGCAAAATTTTATTAGTGTGGACCCAGCTTAAGATAGTAAATTTGCTACTGCACTGAAACAACGCTCAATCAAATACGATGAAGGAAATGCAATTAAATATTTCTGTACTATTGTCCACAATCCGGGGTAGAGCGGTGGTTTTGTTTTTGGAAACCAGAACTTTTGGTATCCGTTTCTGAATTTTACTTTTAGTTCTTCGTTAGTTGTGAATTCTGCGAGTTCCCAAATTTGATTCTGAATTTGTTCTTTTAACTTTGATGACACTGCTGTATCTGCTTTTGCGAAATTATCGAAAACCCAACTCGGTATATTCAAGTTTAAAATATACTGGAATCGCTACGTAAAATCAGCATGAAGAACATCCAAGCCTTGGTAAGTATGTAAATCATCCTATTTTGCAGAGACTGCTGATAATGTGGGAAAATGGCTGTAGGCACCTCTACCTAGATTTCGTTTGAACAGAAGAAGTTCTCCCCATCATCACCTTGCAATTGTAAATGTACTTTATTTAGTATTTTGAACAGGTCTGTTAAATAAGCGATGTCATTTTTGGATATAATAAGGTTTTCGCGCAGTTTTTGGTCTCTGTTTTTAAGTCTAGTACTGAGTCATATAGATTGAAAAAGCGATTCAGACAAATATCTTTTGAGAGCCAACAAACTTCTGTGTACCGCAGCAAGCGATTGTAATCTTCATCATTTTCACTACAAAGTTGGCCAAATAATATGTTGTTCAATGAATTGCTTCTAATCTTATTGGCTGCTCTAATAACATAATGGAGCGACATATGCGGGCATTCTTTCATGTTTTGGTAACCAAATGCTGCCGATGAATACACAATATACAGCGAGTACATTTAGTACAGCTTGTTTCAAATGCGCTATGAATTTCTTTCTCTTATCGATTCTCCCTTTGTATCGGTTTCCAAATTTTTAACAAATAATAACTTGACAATTTTGTTCTTCTATGAATCAAACGTATGATAAGAGTGGTGCTTCGTTATTTGGTAGAGTTGATTCATTGAGTTAAATGGAAACTTTGAAGTCTTTAAGTAATCGCATGACGATATTTCAAGGTCTTTAGCCATGTCAAATATGGTATTCTTCTTTGCACTGAATGCACTTCTTGCACTCAGATGATTTTTTCTGGTGATATCTCACGATATGTTGTGACGAGGAACAACTGATGATGCTAACATGGTTAGCAAAACGTGGGTCGAGAGCTTTATAAAAATTATTTGGTGTTTAGTGGTAAATCTCTTCGAGTTTAGTATTTCACACCGAAGGTTCCAGTAGAACAATAGAGATTTATATATAGAAATAAAAATAATGGCTATAATGACTTATCACTGACTAATCACTTATCACTCACTAATATGGATTATTGACGAAACACACAAAAATAATAAGACATTTCTAGAGCTATCTCTGACTTTTATTGATTTGATTTCGTGCACGCGTCAACTTGTATGCATTTGCTTGTTTACTATGCCGGTGCACTTGTTCTGTAAACAAGTCATTACAAGGTCCCATATTTTTGCCGAAACATGCTTGATTCCGTAAACCGCGTTTTTGTTTACCAACTTGCAAAGACTTGCCACCGACAATACTGATTATGTGTACGTAAACCTAATGCTAATTTAAATTATTTAATACTTATTTTCGCGATAACAATAAGGTAACCATATTAGATAGCTAGATAAAATATTGATTGATAAAAACAGTAGATATTTTGAAAGTATTTTATAGATCAATTTTCTTAATAAGTAGGTACCTCGGCCGCTCCCCTTGACTGTCATGTTCTCATTTGCCTCTGGACCCGCTACCGCGCCCACTGGAACCTATGTAGATACTTGTACAGTAAATGTACCTGAATTAATAGTTATGCTATCAATTTAATAAATTTCTACTAGAATGTAGCAAAACTATTTAGGTTTTTGTGATATTCAGTGTATAAAAAATATATACCTGAAGGATATTCCGAGACATAGCAGCCATTATCTATAACCTCAATCCATCTTTGACCCACTAACTATATTCCTCTTTGGTATTACGATGAGTTTTTGGAGGGGAAACAGTCGACACAGCAAGTTTCTCTTCAGTACCTCTAACAGTAGGGTATAAGAGTTGTGACAATTTTCATTTTATCGGAAGTAAGGTGTTTTGGTATTATAAAGTCTACAATTGTCTACGTATAAATAATAAAATGTTGTCCCTAAGTGTAATGGTTAACTCATAGGAGTACATTAAATAAAAAAGAAAAATATGTCACAACCGACCACACCCCAGGGGTGGTTGTGACAGGTTCAAAAATACACCAAAATGTCCTAAAATCACTTTTATTACAAGTAATATCTAACGTAATGCAACATAATATTTTTCAGGAAAAATTTAACATTTAGGTGACAAAAGAAATAAAATCTGGGAACACTTTAGTCGCTTATAACTAATAAGGCACTGTAGGTAGCATCTATAGTTATTATAACAGTCTTCATATTACAATCTAATTGCTTATAACTAATAAGGCTCCGTAGCATCTATAATTATTATAAGTCTTCATATTACAATCAGTCAAAAACGTTAACTAACATTTCGAATTATACATGACGGTAACTGTGTCAAAATTAAAAACACATATTAATAAACGCTATATCAAAAACAGTGAAATAAAAAGCCGAAAGTGTTTTCTTCAAGAAAAAATAAACATTTGTGTAAGTATCAACATACCACATCAAAAAACAGAAAAAATCTAAGATTCATTCTTAGTTATAAAAACTGAAAAGTAAGATACTGAGATCTAGTCAGACTCATCACAATTATGACAAATGTTATGGCTACTACCACCTGCGCACTCTAAGTGGAACAAGAGCTTACATTTTCCTTGCCATTTGATCTATTTTTCGCCAGCCCTACATTCAGAAAATGGTCGACTTTTTGGTTCTGGAACCTCTTGTTTTTCTTTGGGGAGTCTTCGGAAAAGGCCGAACAATTTCAGGTGAAAAAACAGATGGCGTGGCTGAGAATAACACAGTTGACTGAACATAGCTTGGGGTTGGAATTGAAGATTCGCTCAGTAAGGAAGCTGAAAGTGGCGGTGTTTCATCGTTAGGTCCAGGATTGTTCTCTCCAACGTCAGGGTTAGGTCCGTCTGTTTCAAAAGATAGTGAAAAATCAAATTCTTCTGATAGAAGCGGCGGTATTTCATTGTTAGCTGCAGAATTGTTTTCTCCAATGTCAGGGGTTGGTCTATCCGTTACAAAAGATGGCGCTGCAGGATTGTTCCCTTCGGTGTCAGGGTTTGGTCTGTCCGTTACAAAAGATAGTGCAAAGTCAATTTATTCGAATAGATTACGATTATATGGATAAATGCCAGTTTTGCAAAAACCAGCCTGAATGTTTGCTTGTGTAAAAGCGAGAAGCATAGCAGTTTTGATAATATCTGGTATATCGTAGATTGTCATTATTTTTTCAGGGTGCCTCCGCATCCATCCATCACAAGCAATATTTATAGACAAATCGATTCAAGGGCTGCAGTTTGTGCAAGCAGTGTGGAGGAAATTAAATCAAATTGATTCCATTATCTTTACAAAAATCCATGTATGTATGCATGTATTAATTATGTTTATAATTAATTAATTATTAATGTATGCGAGGAATGGTTATGCAGCACTAGCAAAACTCTATGCGATGAAGAAACATTGGAGAATTTCCTAAAATGTTCGAGAAATACTGGGAACGATGCATCTTGCATACAGCCTGAAGGATTTGCAGTCCCAATCGATCCTACTAGCCCATCCCTAACAAAATAATCATGATACCGAACCCGTGGAAATATAAATAAAGGAGGAATAGTATTGCACAAGGCATTTACTGCAAAAGCAACCGTGACTAATGTGCCTCGTTCAGTTGAAGTAAGAGCTCGCACTTTGTGTATGCCACGTATTGTACTACTTTATCAGGTTTTTGAACGGTAGTGACTATTTCGTCAACATTGTATATATCCTGTGGCTCATAGGTGTGTCTGTCCATAACAATTTGCAAATTATCATAAAATACTTCCACATTTATTTTGTTAAAGCTTTTTGCTCTTGAAAGGCTAGTAGCTTGAGCTACACGAACAGACAGTGAAGGATTTCTATTCATGAATGAACGAAACCGTTCCTTATCAGATTGTATTTAGTAGTAAACTCAAAAGCTATCTTCCGTATCTCTTTCGGAGAAAGGCCAAAATATGTTTCCGCGCAACGTATTATATATCTTGACAGTTGCTGTTCTTGCTCCTTAGAGAACACTTTATTATGACCGACATACTCCATGCTGACGCTGCCTTCATTGTGACCCGCGCCCGCTCCATCGCGTTTACGAATGTATCGTAACAAAGACGCGTTATGTTACACTGCCCTCTTTCGGCCTTCCTTAAGCGTTTTTTGGGCATCTAAAAGCAAAAAAACAAAAAACTTTACTTATGTCACAACCGTAGCCAGAAAATATGTCACAACCGTACCCAACGCTCCCATTCGTAAAAAAATAATCGCCATCACAAAATAAAATAATCTATGTACAAAGTAATCACTGCTATTTAACTACTAATGTTTAACTTATAACGAGGAAAAACACTCATTAATCTATCTGTACACATATAACAATAATTAAAAGAAATCGAATAAAAATACTTTTTTTTGACTGTTAAAAAGTAATGTAGGCCTCTGCTAGCGTTAATATCGCGCAATGGCTGACGCAATACTGTGACACACGTTCAGACGGGCACGCCGCTCTTCTCTCCACTTACACCCTCGCCGGTATTCCTTATAGTTTCGCTAATATGACGCCTGTCACAACCGTACCCAGTCTACCCTACATCTTCTTCAGTCCTGAATTCTTTTATCGCAAAAATTGAGCCATGAACTAGAACAAGTGGTAATCCGACGAAGCGAAATCGGGACTGTATGCTGAGTGAGGAAAATTTTCAAAGTTCACTTCGTTAATTTTTGAGGTGATCAGCGGTGCGGATTGATGGGGTACCTTCCCCCTCTACTTTGCAAACCTCAGCGGCGTCAGATGCTCATTTAGAAATATATCTTAAAATCGCATTAATTTTGCGAATTATTTTACTCATTTTTACGTTTCTATTTTAAACCGTCGATTGAATATTTCGCAGTGAAATTTCTTTAATATTAAAAATATTAAAGAAGGAGTGTTTATTTATCGGAGCAAAAAGTTCAAATTAGATTAAATCTCTGATGAGCGAAGTATTTATAAACAAACGAAACAGCGAAAAAAAAAATACCCTTGTAAATCCTACCAAACAGCAACTTTTTGGGGATATAATGGTGGTTTGATAAGTTCTTTTTTATTTTATTCACTCCATATTACTGAAATGTTGTTCATTTTCCTAAAAACGGGTCGCATCACTAAAAATATAACTCACTTTTAATACATTTCATATACTAATGTTGAAAAAATTGTAAAATTGATTAGCTGGCAGAAATAAACTCGCCGAAACAGCCGTACTTAAATAGTTGACTAGCATTAAAGTTTATTGTTAAATATAATATTTGTGTACCGTATAAAATTATATTTTAAATAGTTTGAATCGTCTTTATACTAATTGCTTATATGAAAGTAATGCTTTAAAAGAGCAGTGTTTCAAGAAATTGTCAAGTAAAGCTCAATAAAGTGTATTAAATTATTGCTACAACTATGTATCTAATGCTACCTGCTTTCAGGTCATAAAGAAAAGGAGTCATACAAATAAATGCTAAATTGAATGTTACTTTCTTAGATAAGTGGAAGACGTATAATACTGTACGAGAATACAAAACTCCAAAGATGGAAATTTACAGTTACAGAAGTTAATGAAGCAAACCTGCAATTTCCCAACGCTCGCCATATTTACTTAACTTATCTTCAATAAACTACAATTTCATTAAAATAAGTCGTTGCTTAAAAGGCTATGTTTTCATACAGGCCTCAAGATCAAATGCACCGCCAAAATATGAGCTGGTAGATATTTAGTTTTAATATTCACATGTAACTTTTACTATTCGGTAATGCCGAGTTAATATAAGTAAATATTATATCGAGTGTTGGGAGAAAAATGACTTATAATCGATAAAAAACTAAATTTATTGGATGGATTATGGTACATTATCAACTAATGTTTTTTCAACTTTTCTATTGGGAACTTCGGTGTAAAACATTAAATTCAAAGAAATTTATCACCAAATCACCTTTTTTAAACTTTTCGACGTACCTTTCGTTAACCATGTTAGCATCATCAGGAGATGATTTAATATAATCGTTATCATTAGTCATTATCATATATGTTGTTATAGTAATCCTTATATATATATATATATATATATATATATATATATATATATATATATATATATATATATATATATATATATATATATATATATATATCAAATATCGGTCACATATCTCGAGAACACTTTGAGATTGCTTAATTAAATTTTCTACACACACATCAGGAATTGTTTGCCACCTTTTGGGTATATTTTCTTTTTTTTTCTTTATCGCATATTTGACATCCAAGACTAACTTGAATTCAACGATGTATTTTTTTTTAATTTAAAAATAGCCAAAACATGTTTCGGTCTGTTCTAGAGTAAATAAAGTTTTCATTTAGTAAACTATGAAACTATGGATGACAGATGAAGTATTTGATTACACTTAATAACTGTTAAGTCAATTTGTGAATTTCAAATTTCTTTTAATTTTTATATGTTGACACGTTGACAGAAAACGACTCATGCTGTACGACTTATGTAAGTACATCCAAATAAGAACATCACTAAGTCAACAGTTTCAAAAACGGTGTAAAGATCCAATGATAATGAAAAGAGATGAAAACATGATGAAATGTTAGTCAAAAAATGGAATTAACTAGTGAGAATTTTTATATGATGTTTTACTACGATTTTCAAGTAGATTATCTTAACAACAGCACATCGATCAACTCACTTCGACTTTTGGCGATGAAGCACCATCTAAAACAACTGTATATCATTAGTTTGGTGAGTTCAATGGCAGCCGTCATTCGTCTATGGACGAATTTAAAGAAGGTCGTCCAAAATCGGTTGTTGTGCCAGAAAACATCGATACTGTACGCGAACTGATAAAGCAAAAGCGGCATGTGATAAATCACGACATCGAGGCATCCCTGGGCATTAGTATGACAAGCATACACAAAATTTTTCACGAACATTTAGCCGTGAAAAAAAATGTGCGCGTTGATTCTGCATAATTTGATAATCGCTCAAAAAAGGCTCGTGTCGCTTAGTACAAAGAAATACTCAAAAAGTACAATCGTGATGCGCCAAAAGCCGTATATAACATGTATACAGGTGCAGAATCTTGGATATATGCGTATTAGCCCGCAAGTAAACATTAATCGACCGTATGGGGCTTTCAAAATGAGCCGAACCCACCAAAACTTGTTCGCTCAACGAGCACTGTTCACCTGTTTTTTTTGGGTTTTTTTTAAATGAGCATCTGGCTACAGTGCCACTAGAAAATTGTACAACTGTCAATTCTGAATAGTACACAACCATTTGTTTGCCAGAAGTTATAAAAGTAATAAGAAAAAACAACCAGCTACGCAGGATCATTCTTCACCATGGCAATGCGATCATCCGCCCTACAGTCCTGATTTGGTACACAATGATTTCTTTTTGTTGAAGAATAAACTACTGTGAAGAATAAACTACCTGGTTAACGATTTTCGACGCCAGAAGAAGCGGTTGATGCGTTCATACGGATTATACGGATCGTCGCGGACAATATTTTCAAAAACAATAAAATCATTTTCAATTATAAATATTTGTTTTTATTTATTATTCCGGATACATATAGCAACCCTCAAAGTACCCATTTGCGAGTAGGGCTACATTTTTTTACTAATTTACAACTATATATAAACGTTTGATACATTTGCTTCAGTCTTTTCTATGCGCCGCTATATTTGGCGCTTCTTGTGTTTCTTGTTTCTCTTAGGCGTCCTCGTATCTTTTTACTTGTTCTTGTTTCTGTTTTGCAGTTATCTGCTTTATCGATATCTAGTACCCCATTCTCTGCATATATCCCCATCATCCTAGTTATCGTTGTTCTAGGTATGCCTCTAAACTTCCTATGCTTAGATCTCGTATTTTCTCAATTCTGATTTTATCAATCCTCATCAGTCATACTCTTCTAAGATATTTTATCTACATTGCCTTATTTTTCCTGTTTATACTATATATACATGTTATGTAGTTTCTACTATATTATACAGTATATACATGTACTTTTGTTTGCTTTGTTATTTCTTTTCTATTCAAATATCTTATTTATGGTGTAATAAATTTTATTTGTGTTTTCTTTCTATTGTTGAAGTCTTGAGGTCTTTCTTGCTTCTTTTGTAATCAGCATCATTTCAGTTTTCTCTGTATTCCTCTTTATTCCGTGTTTTTTTTTTAATATTTTATTCCATATTATAAGGTACTATAAAAATCTATTTCGTTTCTTCATTTCGATCCGTTCACTGCATCATCGGCGAAGGCGCATCTCTTAATTTTTATTCCCTGTAAATTTCTATATGCTTATGTATAATGGTTTTCTCTCACTGTTTGCCTCTTTGATTATTTGGTCCATAAATATTACAAACAATAGGTGGCTTGTCGTAGTCCCTTTCCCTATTATATGCTATTTTGGCTTATTACTATGTTTGATGCGTTTGGGCAGGTTAATGTGCCTTTATTTACTCTAACGAGTTTTATATGGACTTCTCTTTTGTCTGAAGGGAAAAGATAATGTTTATTTCAAATAAAAAAGATAATTTGCTCTCAAAATGTGTAGATCTTATATATTTGTGTAAAATTATTCATTCTAGATAAAAATTCAAAGTAAAGCGTAGAAAAAAGACACAAAAAGGCAACCTTAATATTGCAGTAAAAGCCCAGAAATCAACCCCTCGATTTCCAGGTCGTATTGCCAGCGCCTTTCCGATGCCACCCCCATGAATTTGAATCATCACTCGGTCCTGTGATTTTCCGCGACACGCCACCCATCCACCGTCGAAAACAAACAATTCCTGTCGGGCGGACGTGGTCGACTTTTTCCTTTTCCATTAATTTCCACGCGGAATCTATCGCGTGTTCAACCCCGCCCGTGTACCGGCCGCGCCTTCATGACGCTCCCAGCGGCTTCCGCGACCGCACCTTCCATTAACTAATGCCCGGGGCTTGGCCGTTGATGATGGAGCCCAAGGTAAACGTCAGCGACGCGAACGACGATGTCACGACCATAGGAAGGGCTCGGCTCGAGGCTCGGGATTGACGATGACACCTGGACATGGATCTGGTCAGGGCTAAAACAATCTTGACGATTTTTTTATGGTCTAGTTTTGGAAATGGGAAACCCAACAAAGTAGTTCCATTTAATACTCAAATTTATTACGTTTAAATGTTTTTGTAGCTTTAAACTAATATAGAAAGTTCAGGTTGTTCCTATCATTTGCTAGCAATTGAAAGTAAATTTCTGACAATTCTTGCTAGATGCAACATCACTTCAAGTCTGGAATGACGGCTTAACTTTAAATGAATTAATAAACCTAAGATCAGAGAGGAGAGAGCTCAGGTTGATTTTGGGATCAAAGCCAGTCTGAAATATAAAGTATAAGGGCTCAGAGGAAGAAAAGTATTTTAAAATATAGAAAAATATTCCACGGTATGCACAGCAACACATTTTTTATCTTTTATATAATTGATATAATTTAATTGGGAAGCATATTGATATCGGGATAAAGAGATTTTAGGAAAAAAATGATGGGATGAAGTTATTCAGCATTTATTTATTCGTAAGCAACTCTTTTGATAATATGATGATCAAAACCTTTGGCGCAAGTAAGATGCTGCTTTACGGTTTCAGTAATCAGATCGGTAAATAGCTGGAACTGTATAACTGTATAGCCTTTTAGAGAAGTCAGTCCTAATGAAGCAACTAATGGGTTTTGTACTTTTTTTCCAATATGTATAATGTCCATATTACACCGGTTATTATTAATTTAGGTCATTCAAACCAAATTTCTTGTCAGGTCAAACTTCAGGTGATTTACCAAATCGTAAAGTTAAATCATAACATTGCCAAGTTTATTGAAAATGTACTCAATATATAATTTTAAGGAATTAAGTTATTTAGATATGTTTGTATTGTGTTTTGGTTGATGTAACAGTTTGTTAGTAAAGTAACAGTACCATGGTCACTAGTACTGGTATTTAAACATGTCTGAAAAGTATTTGCTATGAAAAACTGAATCAATTCATATTTTAAATTATCAACTATCTGTTTAGTACCTGAAAGTAGTATTCTCGAGAAGAATTTTACACTGCAATGAAATGTGAAATATGAATGGAAACACAGAAATATCAGAAGATCACTCCGAGATCAGATATACTCGGAGTCAGATATGACTCCCCAATAAACATACAAAATTAAGGTCAAAAAGTAATAATGTATAGTCAAAATTATGGTAATATTATAGTGAAGAGCAAAAGATACTGTTTGATTTTTGTGGGTAAAAAGTTATTACAGAGACACATCAGACACTAAACGCATCGAACTTTTTTAACTTTTCTTTATATTTCTCTATAAAAAATATTACAGAATTTAAAAGTTATTCAGCTTAAAAGTTATCAAGTTTTGCCACAGACCATTATATATGTTATATATCACATATTTATTGTTATTATTCACGTATGGGCCCTGCTGGACCATGCTAAGTACTGTTAGAGGCGTTTGTTGTTGTTAGCCTTCCTTTGCGCCCATACCAATTTTATTCTTTCGCTATGAGCTTTATTCCTTTCGTCAGACCAAGTTATTCTAGTCTTCCTGCATTTTTTTCTCTAGCCAACCTGCCAAACGTTAACCTTGTGTCTGAAACAGCCTCTATCCTGAATTTCACTTTGTGTAATATTTGCTGATCTTAGATCATCTTTAATTGCAGCAATCCATTTAATTATTTCTACTTTAACTCTACTTCTATTTTCATAAAATTCGACTATTTGTCTAGCTTGCCTACTCGGATTCGTCCGTTTTATGTGTCCGTAAAACTTAAGTCTTCGTTTTCTCATACATTGTGAAAGAACAGTTTTTATCAAATTTCAGTCACAGAAGCTTACAATAAATTAAATTATAATATCATACTCCCCATCAAGTTAACATTGATGGAGGTGAGGTGGTTGATCTCCTTTAGGAATTTATAACCAAAAACTTTCTTAAGGTCTTCTCTGTATTATAGCAAATATTTCTAAATAAGGTGTTATTAAAAACCAAAATATTTAAATTAGATGCTTGAAATGGCTTCCACCAACCTCTATGCACGCATAGAGGTTGGTGGACTCTCTACATCTACGCATTATTGATTCACGCTTTTATTTATTCACGAATTATTGATTCATGAATTTTATCAAAAGCTTGCTCAATTATTCTCCTCAACATCGCGATATCTTCTATTTCAGTGTTGTAGACTAATTATTTAATGTATCCACAAAGAAAATAGTCAAGTGGATGTTAGTATTGCTGGTAAAAAATCGAGTTTGAATAATTTCATGAGGATTCTCTTCTGCACAAAAGGTGATTACTACGAAAATGCATTATTCCCTCTCTTGTGAATTGAGCCTCAAGTATTTACTGATGAGGTTCAATACGGAAATATGGAAATTGGGATCAACAGTATGTTGAAGAGATCAATGACAAAATGTCAAGCAGAGCAAAAAATCCCTTGGAAGCAATGCATTTACCTTCTGAATATGGTAAGGATACAAGTTGTGTTCCTTTAAAACATTCCAGACAGTGACTTAAGAAATGTCCATATTCACTGCAATGATCATTGTACATGTATTTGGATTTTCAGTAATTGGGTTTAAGACCTGCTCTTCTGTCACTGGCGTTCTAATATCTCTATTTCGGCCTCTACCTTATACTTGCACCTTAAAATTGCCTTGTTGAACATCACGAAACATACTTCTACTAGGACATAGGCGTAGTAGAAAAGCTGCCTGATACAAAAGTTTTACTCTTCTGGCATTAACATTGGCAATTTCGTTATAGAGATGAATGTCGGCTAATTGTGCATTAGTATACTTATGCATATTTTGGCTTTGCCCCCTAATGTATTGTAAAGTAACAATAACGCCATACTATTTCGGTTGCTAATAACTAACACGTTGAAAACTAAGTGGCACTAAAGTTTTGTCAATCTGAAGTTTAAGTAAATTATTCAATTTCATTTGTTATTTAATTATGTCAAGTTTGCCTTGAAACCGGAACCCTGTACATATATATTAAAGTAAAATAAAGTAGTAAAGTATGTAATAAATAATTATTTATTACAAATAAACACAAAATCAGTAAGAAATAAAGTTCCAGTTTTGTTAACATCAGTCAAATCGCCACGATCAGCGATCTGCAGTATGTCCCTTCTCTTAGACAGTAAGTTAGTTACTGCACTGAATCCCTGCTCACCCAAATAACATGAAGAAAATGCAATTAAAAATGTCTGTACTATTGCCCACAATCCAGGGTAGAGAGGTGGTATTGATTTTTAAAGCAAGAATTTTTGGTATCTATTTCTGAATTTTACTTTTAGTTCTTCGCTAGTTGTGAGTTCTACGAGTTCCTCTTCTAAATTTGATAATTCTGCTGTATCTGCATTTGACAAAGTATCTAAAACCCAACTCGGTACATTCATGTTTAAAATATCCGGGAATAGATCCGTAAAATCGGAATGAAAAAAGTCCAAGTGTTGGTAGTAGGGAAGTAAATCTTCTTGTTTTGCAGAGACTGTTGATAATGTGGAAAAGTGACTGTATTTACCTCTACCTGGATTTCGTATGAACGGAAGAAATTTTCCCACTAAAGCAACTATGACGTTTTTTGTTTTAATTAATTGCAATTGTAAATTGGCTTCATTAAATATTATAAACAGATCTATCAAATAAGCCTTGTCATTTTTGGATATAATCAGGTTTTCGCGCAGTTTTTCTTCTCTCTTTTCAAGGAAGTCTAGTACTGAGTCAAATAGATTGAAAAAGCGATACAGACAAATACGTTTTGAGAGCCAACGAAATTTTGTTTGCAACAGCAAGCGATTACAAAGTTGACTAACTAATCTGTCCTTCAATGAATTGTTTTAAATCTTATTGACTGCTCTAATAACGTAATGGAGCGATATATGCAGGTGTTCATTCAAATTTTTTGTAACCAAATGTTGACAATGAATAACACAATATAGAGCGAGTGATACTGCTTGTGTCAAATCCACTATGAAACCCTTATGACGCCCCGTCATTGCTTGAGCGCCATCACTAGCAGTTGACAAAATATTATGAATAGGAATTCCTTTCTCTTGAAGTAACTTGTGCATGGTATTAAATATCGATACTGCCATTGTATCGGTTTCCAAATTTTTAGCAAATAAAAACTCTTAACACATTTTTTTTCATATTTTATGAAACGAACGTATGAAAGTGCCTTGTTATTTGGTATATTTGATTCATCGAGTTGAATGCAAAATTTGCAAGCCTTTAATCTACTTCGCATAATAACATTGCAACGTCTTTAACCATTTTATCTATTCTTCTCTACGCTGAATTATTACTCAGAAGAAATTTCCTCATGATATTTGACGGTGTCTTATGATGAAGAACAGTTTTTATTATCTCTTTGACTGCCCGTGACATTAATTCCTCGCCAATTGTGTGTGGTTTTCCCGCTTTTGCGATTAATAATGATATATTATATGAAGTTCGTAGCCCATTGTTTAGAACACGACGCAAAAAGGTTTGATATAGTAGGCTGTTTTAAATATTTCTTTTCCAGTCCTTAAAAATAGGATACATATTTGTCCTTTTTATCAGAACGCATTTCCTTCAAGGCTACATGGCTTCACTTGAAACATCTTTTTGGAAATTAAACACGTAGGTAATGATTACATATTTGAAATACTCAATACTGTACTGTCTGTATTTCTTCTTAGATTCAGACATTTTGAAATACAACAACATACAACAGTTGTCACTGTTTCTATAAATGACATTTTTCTAACAGATTTTTAGATAGCTACAAAAATAATGACTATAATAATTTATCACGCATCACTCACGAATAGAGATTATAGACGAAACACGCAAAAATAATTAGACATTCCTGAAGCTATCCCTGCCTATTATAGATTTGATTTCGTGCACACATCAACTTGTATGCCATTGCTCGTTTTCTATGCCGGTTCACTTGATCTGTAAACAAGTCATTAGAAGGTAATATATTTTTTACATGTTTGTAAACTTGCTTGATTGCATGAATCGCGTCTTTACTTACCAGCTTGTAAAGACTTGTCACAGACAATACTATACCAAATTATGTATATCTATACCGAATGCTAATTTAGGTATAGGCTTCTATTGCTTACGCAATAATAATAGGATACAAATTTTAGATGGCTAGATAAAATATTTATTTATAAAAACAGTAGGTATTTTGAAAGTTCTTTAAAGTATAAATTTCGTAGGTTGTCACGCTACGGCTGCACCCTTAACTGTCTTAACTCTATATAATTTCTATTTGCCTTAGGACCGACTACCACCCTCTGGAAGGCTTCAGCGCCGACTAGGGAGCGGTACCGCTCCCTTGAGGACCTATGGTCTAGAGCAGGGGTGACCAACCCGCGGCAGGCGTGCCACAGTGTGACACGGCAGACGTGCTTTAACAGTGGCATGCTTATGAATTATTAAAAAATTAAAAGAATAATAATGTCGTCTTTAGAAACTTTGTTAAAATCCGTCAAAACCCTACTCATAAGTTACTGAATACAACAGCGCTGGAAAGAGGCAATGCGAGAGCGAATGCGATACTTTGGTTGTCTGACTCTGTTGCTTTTAAACTGCCGAGCAACACGTTAAGCTTTTTTAAACTTTGGTTTTTAGATTTTGGCGTTGAGCGTCGTTATTTTAAAATTTTTATTTTCACTATATCTATGAGTAAAATAATTTTTGTTTACGCATCAAAATACTTCCAAGCCGGTTTGTTTGATATGTGGAATTTGTATAACAATGCCGAAAAAATTAAACTGGACCGACCTTCCAAACAACTGCGTAGTGATTTCAGTAGAAAATATCCTGTCAAATCACATTTACGAACGGAATTTATTAATAAAAAAAAATCTTTAGCCAGCCAACAATCCTTGTTCCAGAAGAGAAATGACGAAATGGAAACTATGATGAAGGCTTCTTATGAACTTTCTTTGTTGTTAGCCCGCAAGAAAAAAACCTTTTCTGACGGAGAGGAGATAATAAAAAATAGTCTTTTAATATTTACCCAAAATGTCGGTGATAGAAACGTAAAAATATGGTTGATAAAATTGTTTTATCTAGAAATACCGCCATCCGTCGTATAGATGACATGGGGCAGGATGTTGGCATACAAATTGTCTCTGGACTACAATATTGCAAATAATTTTCATTAACTTTAGATGAAAGCTGATGAAATTATTTAGAATTAAATGTATCAAGTTATTTATTTTTATTTTATACTTAACCTAACTGACTGAATCTTTAAAAATGTTTATTAACTATAAAACCTAAGTTTGTATTTTGTTTAATTTTTATCATCACAAACATGATTCATCGATCATCTCAGCCTAGGCTGGTTGGGTTTACAACGCCAAGAGAAAGCTGTTCAGCTTAGCACCTTACGAACAATGTGACAAGTTTGTAAGAGACCTGCTCGTTGTCCTACTGTGGTAATTGATCTTGAAACACCAAGAATTTCCAGGTTTTTGGAAAAGGTTTTGCTTACTAGGCCTTCGGCGGATATAACAAAAGGTAACATCTCCACTTTCTGGAATTTCCATTGATTTTTCAGATCAATTGCAAGATTTTCGAACTTTGTGACCTTTTTCATTTCAGTTTTGCTGATGTTGTAAGAGAGTGGTATCACAATGTCAATTATGAAAGCTCTCCTCTGCTTTTTGTTAAATAGAACAATATCCGGCCTATTATAGCCAACCGTCCGATCTGTTGTAATCGGTCTATCCCAATAAATAATGGCATCGGCTGACTCGGGGTCGTACGGGGGAAGGCGTGTACTTGTATTATGGCGGAGGTATCCTATCAAATAGCGAGTGCTTTAAAGCGATTTGCTGGTAAATAATTTTCGCCAGCTGATTATGCCTACCTAGATAAGCATTAGGGGCAAGGCCTGGACACCCTCCAATAAGGTGTTTAATTGTTTCTCCTACACCACTGCATTTCCTGCACTTGTCGACAACCACCATGTGTAGTATATGTCTTTCATAATTTTTTGTCTTTATTACCTTATCTTGAATAGCTGTCGCAAAACCTTCTGTTTCTGGATATAATAGTCCATCGCTAAGCCACTTCAGATAGTGGCGCTCTTCCCAAGAAGGTTAGCCACCCCTGGTCTAGAGCATAACCATAACACAAAGCTTAAGTAGCTTCAAACTTGTTAGAAGTGTAAATAATACTATCGATTTGGCTGCATATAAAAGCATTGAGATATGGAAATGTAAGAAAACATTGAACCGGGATAAAGGACTTATTCTATTTAGCCTATTTTTTTAATTATTAATGTAAGGCTTGATTAAATTGACTTTCCGTGATTTTTACACGTTTCATTAGCTATGGTTGTTATATAAATAGATACTTCTGATGACGTTAATATGGTAATCGAAACGCGCACCGAGAAGTAAAATAATGCGATTTAGTGTTTAGTAGTAAATCTCTTCCTTCCATAAATATAATCTTCTTCCAGTTTGTTTCACACCAATGGTTCCAATTGAGTTCCAAGAATTGAATTAATTTGATATTCATTCAGCTTAGAATCAAAAAATAATTAAAATAAAAAAAAAACAATACTTTTAAAATTGACCGTGTATTTTATCAAAAACATCTAGTAGTATCTTGCTGTAGATGCCGTTTTCATCTTTATAGAATTCCGGCACCGGCAAGAATTAATAAATCCCCACGGAATCGTTGTTGGGATCGGGAAAGTTGGCAAGTTTTAATGCGCGAACGCCAGATAATAGAAAATTTAATGCCTGGAAGGCTCGGACTTTAATACACATACCCCCTGTTGATTTACTTTCGTTTGTATTTTTCCCGACGGGTTTAGCGTTCTCGAAAGGAACATGTTTTCATTATACGACTGCAGCACGACAATACTGACTTTATAAACATGGATATAGAGAAATGCAACAAGAGTTTTGTTCATTGTTTAGCTTAAGTCAACATAAAATCCAATTTTACAATTCGTTGATAACGATTTTTTTCTTAAATTTAGTAACATATCACCTATAAATGTTATACAACAGCAAACTATTTTCAATTTTGAATTATTTTAATTTGAACGAGGTTCGTTTAATAAGTCCTTAGAAAAAGATAGAAAACAAATTATTTTAAGTAGATTTTTTTTTAATGTAATCTCCTTTTAGCTCTATACGCTTTTCCAAACGTTTCTTCAACTTTTTTATGCCGTCTAAAAATTAAGATTTTGGAAGGTCCTCAAAATAGGCATCTGTTTGGGCAATCTTCGTTCGATGTGAACCGTTGTCTGCTGAGTAATTTTTTAAGTTCGTAAATAAAAAAAGGCACTGGGGCCAAATCCGGTGAATTTTGGCCATTGAAACTGCACAGGTGTGCACCCATGCATTGTCATGATGGAAAAGGATCTTTTCCTTTTTCAAATAAGGACGATTTTGCTTGATTTCTTCGCTTAACCGGTGTAATAACGACGCATAATAGTCTCCAGTTATTGTTTTCCTTTTTTCCAAGTAATAGGTGTAGATGATTCTGCGTGGATCCCAAAAAACTGTGCCCATAACCTTGCCGGCCGATTTCTCCGCCTTCACGTTCTTCGGAACCCGTTCGCCTTCAAAAACCAACTGGTTTAATTGTTTCTTTATCTCTGAAGTGTAGTAATGTATCCATGTTTCGTTCAAAGTTATGTATCGACTTAGAAACTCATCAGGATTGTGACGAAAAAGCTCCAAAACAGCCTTAGAGTCGACCACACAATTGCGTTTATTCTCTTGAGATTGCTTAATGTAAAAAATAATCTTAATCTTAATAAAAAATAATGTAAATGTAACGTAAAATGTAATGTAAAATAATGTAATGTAAAAAATAATGTAAAAAATAATCTTAATCTAATTTTGTACACAAACATCAGAAAATGTTTACCTTTTTTCGGGAATATTTTCATTTTTTTTTTCTTGTGGCATATTTGAAATCCAAAATTAATTTTTACTTGTATCTCTACTACTTTACAGTATCTTTTTCTGCAGTACTTGAATCTAAATTCGACGATGTAAATATTGTATGGTTTTGTTTTCAAAATAGATGGTGGATAGAAAAATTCCATTTACTAAGCTATGAAACTAGAAATGACAGATGAGGTATTTGATTACACTTAACAACTGTTAACGTCAATTTGTGAATTTGAAATTTCTTTCAATTTTTATATGGAATTAATATGTATTTAACTGAAAGAGAAATAATACTAACAATTCTTGGATACGGTGGCAGAAAATGCACATATGCTGAAATTTGTCGAGTATTTAATGAAGTATATCCGGCATATCAAGTATATCCGGTATATCCTAGGTCGACAGTTTCAAAAAAGGTGAAAAGATTCAATGATTCAGGCAGTATAAAAAGACGTCCAAAATTAGAAAGACCAAAAACAAAAACTAACGACGAAAGTTCGTTGAATGTTTTAATTGATGTAGATAATGGTAGGGTTTAAAAAATAATAAAAAATATTATTATCCTTATAATCCTTATAAAATATAATTACTGCAAGAATTAAGTAAAGATAATTTTGATCGAAGAGTTTTTAAGATTTGCGAAGTCGTGATGGAAAAAATAAATAACAAACCAAATATTGTTTCAAATACTATTTTCACGGATAAAAGAACATTCTGTTTAAATAGTCATGTTAACAGACACAATTATAGATACTGGGCTCATACTAATTCGCACTGGATGGATCAGATTCATACATAGTATTCTTAAAAGTTAAATGTTTGGATGGGATTTAGTGGCAAGAATAGTATGGACTTTTTTCATTGATGGCAACTTATGACAGCAGATAAGTATTTAGATCTATTGGAAGAAAAGATCATCCTCTCAACTTTTGCATCAGTTTCCAAATTTAATTAATCAGTACCAGGAAATATGGTTACAGCAAGATGATGCATCAGCACATTAAAGTTATAATTTTTCTTAACACTACTTTCCCAAACCGATGCATCGGTCAACGAGGAGGTATCGAATGGCCGGCAAGGCCACCAAACTTGGCACCACCAGATTTATTTTGTGTGGCTATTTATAAAATCGGCATTACTTTAACAGGCCAGAAAATCTCTAAGATCTCAAATTACGAATTCAACAAGAAATTGCCGATATACCTCTTATTTAGTGCGAAAATACAATTCAACGATTCGTCCGATGTATACATTACTGCCAGGAAGTTAATGGGGGACTTTCAACACCTTTTGTAAATAATTATTTGATATAAAAATATACAATTTTGATATATTTTTTTTAATCTAATATTTACAAAAGACGAATCAAATTATTTTAGAAAATCAAATTATTTTTCAAATTTATTTAGAAAAGAAAAATGGCTAAAAGACGATTCCCTCGTCTTTAAGCCATTTTTTAAAATGTATTTTGAAAATGAAACAGTCTTTACCTCGTTGAATTCAGAAAAAAATTCCAACAATACCAAATTCAAGTACTGTTGCCATTAAAAAAAAATATCAAGTTAACCTTGGATTTCAAATACGCGACAAGAAAAAAAAGTAAAGTAAATATAATAATGAAAATTACCCAAAAAGTGGCAAACATTTCCTAATGTTTGTGTACAAAATTTCATTAAGAAATCTCATAGCGTTCTCAAGATATTTGACCGTTGCCATACATAATAGCGATCCTGTATATTTGAATTGAAATAAAAACAAAACGGTATAACATATCAACGCGATTTTTATATTATAAATATTGGTTTATAGTATTTTTAGTAAATATAATTTTATGTACATGACTATTCTGTACTGGACTATTCTATTCTGGAATAATAATTTTTAATCACTTTACCACATAAATCGGTATTTATAATGTTGATGTTAACGTCATTGAGTGTTTGTGGTTTATTGGTATAAACCAATGATTTCACATAACACACAGAAAAAAGTCCGTTGAGGTTATATGGCATAATCTTGGTGGCCAGGTAACAGCGGCATTTCTTGAGATAACACGATCATTGAACTTTTCTCTCAATAAATTGATTGTGTCACGTAATGTATGTTATCTTGTTAAGACCACATGTCGTCCAGATTAAACTCATCTAATTCATGCTAGAAAAAAATCAGTAATCATGTTTCTGTAGCGTTCTCCATTGACAGTAACTGCATTTCCATTTTCGTTTTCAAATAAGTATTGTCCAATTAAACTTCCAGACCATAAACCATATCAAATTGATAATTTATGTGGATGTAAAGATGTTTCTGGAACAGCATATGGGTTTTCATCACTCCAAATGCAATAATTTTGCTTATTTATGACGTCATTTAACCAAAAATGAGCTTCATCGCTGAAGGAAAACATGTTTTCTCCAAATACATGTGTCTGAAAATTAACAACAGAACAGAGTCAGCAAGGAAAGGACAAAAGCAAAATCCATCGCTGAAGATGATTTTTTTCATGAAATAGTGGATCTGTTTCAAGTTGCTCTAAAGTCTAATCTGCAAAATCTCTAGGCAACAAATGTTTATTTGGTTTGAGTTCTTGAGTTAAGTGAGTTTTATAAGTCTTGAAATGCAAATCTTTATGAAGAATATATCATGTAGTGCCATAAAAAAACCCAAATTCTTGAGTACGACGTGTAATTGATTGTTCTGGATTTTCATTCACACTTTGGTTCACAGCATCGTAATACGTTTCAGTTTTTGACGGATTGAATTCTTAACATCACAAACACTACAATTTGATTCGAATTTTTTAATTAAATTACGAATAGTAAGCTCTGTAGGTCGATTATTTTGACTATAAATTTCATGTAAGGCGCGGAACGTAGCCCGAATATTCATTATTTCTGTAATAAATTAATTCATTATTTCTGTAATAAATTTGAACAATTTGTATATGCTTTACAACTGCATATTTTTTCATTAAGATTTGCCAAATAGTTCAAGTACAAATGTCAATTTTGGCGGGAATAAGAAATGGCTGCCAAGACGTTTTACAAAAATATATACTACTTGTTTGATAAAGCCTTATATATTTATTCATGCAAATTTGTTATGTCACCTTTAAAATAATTTCCTCTCACTTCGATACACTTATTTCAAAGTTTTTTTCAGTCTTCGAAACAGTTTTTGTACCCGTTTTGAATGGCTAACTATTCATTATTAGATGTTTGACTATTTCAAAGAAACTCTTTGTCGACAATACCGAAGTAATCGAAGGAAGCCGTTTACAGAACTTAATTTTTGATCGGATTTGAGATGGTTTTATCTGCTTTGGTTCACCTTTAGCACGATACTCGCTTGACCATTTAACTGTTTCTGGACCATAAGCATAGATTCACGTCTCCTAATCACTGATTATGCATTTCAGAGTGTCATGATCCAAAGAAAGTATCTCTTCAGCAACTTCAACATCATGATGATGTTTTCTTCATTAGTTGACGTTTAAGCTCTTCCTGAGCAAGGTTCATCTTCAACTGCTTCTCCACCATCATTAAATTCCATGTATTATTTGTATACATTTTTTGACAGCTTCACATTTTTCACAGCTTTCACATTTTCTTAACATTCTTAGTGCATCTGCACAGAAGTTTGTATCCATTTTAATTACAAAAGCCACTATAATTTTTAAATTAACAAGTGAAAAGAAATGATCAGAAAGAATTATGATCAGTGGTCATCAGATATTGGCTAACGATTAGGGAAGAAGAAAATCTACGCGAAAATGGTTTCCGAAAAACCTTCCGCAGGATCCGGAGTACAACAAGAGGTGAACATATCTTGACTTTTTGGGATGGATTGAAAATGATCCTCGTTTTCTGGAACGTGTTATTACTGGTGACAAGACTTGAATTTTTGAATATGACCCAAAAACCACAGCCAAAAAAGCCAAAATAATGCTGGTTTGCTTTTTGATAGCCAAAGAATCATCTATAAAAATGTGTGCTTCAAGGTCAAACGGTAAACCAGTATTTTTACTGAAAAGTTCTTGAAATACTTTGAAAAGGAGAGAGAATCATTGTAAGATCAAACATCAAGGACACTTGGGTGCTACCTCATTACAACACATCATCACATAGATTTGCTGCACCAGACTTGAGTCCTTGTGACTATTCGTTTCGTTTTCTATTTTGGGACATTGGAGAACATTGAAAAGGCCGTAACCGACCAGCGGAAGGTGATCCCATAGTCTGAGTTCCAACATTAATATGAAAAGTAGACAAACCGTCTGCAGCGCTGTTGCAGAATTACAATTTTATTGGAATAAAAAAAAATACTCCTCGTATAATATAGTCTTAATAAATAAAACAAATATCTCGACGTTTTCTATCATTGTTTCACACCGTTGTTTTATCAGGTTCATTCTCAAACAACTAATTCGACAGCTGATCAATTTACTAAATATTCTACAGACATAAATGTGGAATATTATTCCTCGAGTTTTTCCTTCATCCCTTTAAATTTTGCGGTATAAATTAGCAGACGGTGACAGTTTAAAACGAGGGGGAACGAGGGGTTCATTATAATGGCAACCGAGATTAAACGGGCATCGCGTTAGACGTTGCGAATTACACGTGCCTGATACGTAATAAGAGAAAATAGCGCACCGGGAGAGTTACGATCTAAATTTATGACGGAAATCGGGCAAAATGTTTGACGTAACATTGAAACTCTGTTGTAATTTAGGACAGTGCTTTATTAATATGATATGCGGTATAGGGTAGGTGGAAATTATGGCCTTCATAGGATATTTCTTTATGATTCTATAGAAAACATGCTTTTCAAGACACATTATTTTAAGTTAATTTAGGTTTTAATGTACCCCTTTTATATTAGTTGTTCAAAGTGTTGGGTTGTCCGGAAAGTTTGTAGGGATTTCCCATTAGTTGCTCTTTTAACGCTTGTAAACAATAATGTGTATTAGATTAGAAATATTTATTTATATAATATTAATTCATGTGGTATTTCCAATGTTTACATTTAGATTCGCTTTGATTTGCCTTTGCTTTTAAACTTCTGATTAATTCTGATTAAGATTAAATCATCTTCTAATGATACTAACATGGTTAACGAAACGCGCGTCGAGGAGTTTATAAAAGTGATTTGGTATTTAGTGGTAAATCTTTTTTAGTTTAGTGTTTCACATCGGTTCCAATAGAAGAATTGAATAAGGATGCTAATTTTTAGCAAAAAGTCATTATGGTAAATAAATTATAATAGGTGTTTCAATTGATAATGCCGATTTTGCTAAGAGATGGCGTTAGTAATACATTTGTTGTTATAGACTAAAGACGTCTATGGCGTTTTGAAGGGTAAACACACGCTACACAAACGCTGTTATTAATTGTTATTGTGGAGAAAACATAGTTTTTCATATGTCAAATTATGAATATATCAAATTATGTATCAGAAAATGACTTTTTGAGGGGAAGTTTAATAATCTTTTTTCATTTGAAGAAAACGACTGCTGAAAGTTATCGATTGTTGGTAGAAGCTTATGGTGAACATGCTCTAACCCAAAAAACTTAAACTTTAAATGCTTTAAAAGTAGTGATATTGATACAAAAGACAAGGAGCGTCCTGGACAATCGAAAAAGTTTGAAGAAACAGATTTGCAAGCATTATTGGATGAAGACTTAACTTAAACGTTGAAACAATTTTCAGAAGCATTGAATCTTGCTCAATCCAACATTTCCGAACGTATACATGCACTGGGAAAGATCCTGAAGAAAAGAAAATGGCTTTCATATGAATTGAAGGAAAAAGACATTGAAAGGCGAAAAACCACTTGTGAAATTTTGCTTGCAGATATAAAAAAAAGGTTTTTTGCATCGAGTTGTGAGAGATGATGAAAAGTGAATCTATTTTAACAATGCAAAGCGCAATAAATCATGGGTTGACCCAGGCCAGCCTTCAACTTCACAACCAGTGCGCATTATATATGGAAAGAAGAATTTGCCGGGTGTATGGTGAGATAGTAGGGAAAGCTATGTATTACGAACTGCTGAAACCTGGTTAAACGGTTACTGACGATTGATACCGGTAACAATTGATAAAATTGAACCGATCATCGAAAGAAAAACGACCAGAATAGGCCCAAAGATACGATAAAGTCATTTTTCAACATGACAATGCTCCGCCCTATCTTGCAAACTGTGTAAAAAAACTATTTGGAAAGCGTTAAATAGGACGTCCTACCTCTTATTTTGGACTATCTTTTATTTCGATCGCTTCAGCATGAACTTTCGGAACAACACTCCTACGAAGAATTTTTATTATTATATAATACGAGTGTAGAGTGAAAAGTCAGATACTTTTTAAATAAAACGTTATTTTTCGAACGATACAGTTTGCTCAACGATTTTTCAACTTTTTAATGTCTTCCAAAAGCTGCGACTTGTCAAACTCTGCAATAAAGTCCTCTGTTTCGGCGATGATCTCATCATTTGATGTGAATTTCTTTCCTGTAAGTTATTTTTTCATATTTAGAAAGATAAAGAGCCTGGAGGTGGCGAAGTTCGCAGAACGAATTGATGCCATACATCAATTCGTAGCGCAAGTTTAACCAATTTCGCTGTTGCAACAGCGGAGAAGAGGTGCATTGTCGTGGCGAAACAGCACTATTTTCTTCATCAAATGACCGCGTTTTCTCATCATTCTATAATCGTGAAATTTTACAATAATGTAGTAAAATATTATTTTATGATCGCATTTTTCTTTCCAAACAGTTGATGAACATAATGGCTTACGAATCCGAGAAAAAAGTGGCTACGACCTTTCCGGTCAATAAAAGCGTCTTCGCCTTCTTCGGGTACGTTCACCGGGTAAAACCCACTGTTTTGTCTGCTCGTTAATGTCTAACGTGTAGCGATGAATCCAAATTTCATTAACAGTCGCGAATCGCTCCAGATACTTCTAGATTGTCCTTATACATATCTAACCACCGTTGTGAAATGGTCACTCCATTCCGTTTTTTAAGCTGCAATGAGCAAACTCGACACTATCACGCTGATAGCTTTCCCATCTTCAAATGTTTGTGTAGAATGTTCAGTATGCATTCCTCCGAGATTGTTATCATCTGAACAATATATCTAACCTTCATTCTGCGATTGACTAACATGACATCATGGATTTGTTTGCCATGAACTCAGTAGCGATCTCAACTGGGCGTCCTGAACACTGAGCGTCACTCGTGCTGATTCGACCATGAAGTATAAAGGAGCATAATACTATTTTAACGTTTCTAAGATTGCCGTGATTTTCCACCCAAAAAGTAGGGTTTAATCAACACACAAAATTAACTTCGAACTGTATTTCGAAGATTGCCAAAACAAAACTAAATGTCATATTAGCTTGAAATTTTGGAAGCGTTATTGAACTACCTATCGGAAAAATATCTGACTTTTCTATGTATTTTCGTAATCTTAGCTTAAAGGGCAGTGTCATTTTTATGCTCTTATTATCAGAAAGTTCAAGGCGCTAGTATTTAGTACTAGAAGGAAACGAAATTGAAAAAGTAGTCACATATAAATATTTGGTAGTTATTTTAAATTAAGGAGGAATCCAAGAATATTAAATAGGTAATTGTATAAATCGTACAGTAAATTTGTATTCAACAGACAGTTTCTAAATAGAAAATAAATTTCGAATTAAACAGCAATGGCCGTATATAAAACCATTTACATGGTGGTACTAATTCGTGGTACAGAAAACTGGATATTCGAAAATAGACAAAAACGAGCGCAGGACATTGAAATCGAATATTTGAGCAGAGCTTTGAAAATAAAGAGAGTAAACAGAGTAAGAAATGAAGGCATTTGGAAAGAAAAGAAAATAACATCATTAAAACACAAAATAGAGGCAAAGAAGCTGATAGGAGTCATTTGATGATAATTAATGAAACGAAACTAGTAAAAATAGTGTGGGAAGAACCGAAAAGGGATATCTAGTACGTGCAATAACAGCTTGACTGGGATCTTAAAAGATAGACCAAACTCGTGGCAAGAAGCGAAGCCTTGGAGAAAACAGAGAAGAACCGCCGTGATATTTCAGAAAGTTTGATAATTGTTACCTCTACACTTTATATTATGTATGTATAGGGTAATTTTTTTAGTGCGTCTGAACTTCATAAAAAACAACAACCAAATCGGAGGCTTTGAAACTATTTATTTTATGTGAGATGAGATTCAATAGCCTGAATGTTTGAAAGCAATTTCGAACAAATGTCCGTCGCGGCTACTTCTATTTTCAAGGCGTCACTAGCTGCTGCTGTATCGGATAGGCCAGAGATTTAACATAACCCCAAAGAAATTAATATAAAGACGCCAAATCACATCACATAACCACCAACCAATTAACATGTCCGTTCCTCAAAATAATTTTCTTCCCGCATTGTTCCTTCAATAAATCGATTGTTGCGTTGGCTGGATGACATGTGAAGCCGTTGATCATCGCCTTTGTAAGGATACCCATTAACGGTAATGTACTTTCTAAGTTGATTTTTTAAAAAATACGGCCCAATGATGCCACCGGCTTTCAATCGTTCAATCCGCATCATATTTCTGGATATAACGGCAACTGTTGGATCACTTACGGATTATTTTTACTCCAAATATGCCAATTTTGTTTAACAATATAACCATATAGCCAGAAATGAGCTTCGTCGTTGAACAAAATGTTGCTGTTAAATTCTGGATCAAGTGGCAGTTGATTTTAAGCCCATTAACTGAACGTACCACGCAAATGATGGTCTTGCGGCTTGAGTTCTTGGACAAACTGGATCTTGTAAGATATCAGATCAAGAACCTTACGCAAAATTTTGCACGTAGTCGAATAACGAAACCCAACTTCCTGCGAACGGCGACGAATTGATAATTACGATCTTCGTCAACACTACCAGCAACAGAGGCAATATTTTCTTCGAGACGCATAGTTTTTGTTTTAAAATTGCGTAGCGTAAAATGCGTTCGAAATTTGTCGATAATTCGGCGAAAATATCGCTCGATTGGAAGATTATCTGCACTATAAAATCTAGTGCTCTATAAGTTTGGCGCACAGAACATTTATTTAGATAATAAATATCGACAATTTGCAAGCGCTGCTCTGATGTTAAACGTTCCATGATAATTTACCAGTCTATAGAATTTGAAGTTCAGAATAATTTTGACACCAGACGGGCGCAAACTCACAATTCGTTTGACAGCGACCCCTATCGAAAATTCGTACACAATAATAAAATCACCCGTTATGTTTTTCTTTATAATAATTGTTGTATGAGATAAATGCCCCAGATAACGTGATATATACAAACTAGTAACTTAACCTATTGTACATCAAAGTACATCTCCATGAATTGATGCCGCAATAATTTTTTCTACTTTTTTCTCTTTCCACAAATGAATACATGGCTGACTGGAAGGAAAGTCACATCTAATGATGGGATCAACGCTAAAACAAATAATTATTTTGCAGAGTTCGACAAGTCGTACCTTATGAAATGCATTCAAACGTTGCATAATAGAAGTGCGAAGGATATTAATTAAACAGAGACAGGAGACAAAGGTAGATTTTCAATAAAAAAATTGTTTAAAGTATTTGACTTTTCACTCTACCCTCGTACTCTAGTTGTTCAAAATATTCCTTGTGGAACTGTAAATATATAATTGGGATTTTCAACTGTTTACCCGGGATGTAACGTAGACTAGCCTCCCCGTGATGCATTCTGGGAAACGTGATAATACACGGCTATTCTACACTCTCGGCAGCCAGCCCATTTCTTGAAGTTCCTGGCTATAGACACGCAGATTAACCAAGACGATCAAATAATAATAATAAGCCCTCTTCAGGGCCAAATGATTAGAAATCTTGGTCCTTCAGTCCGAGTTTGCCAGTTAAATATAAAAGGAATCAACCGAGCTAAAAGCGAATATTTGTCTAAATTTCTTTTGAATAACAATATTGACGTGGTTCTTATGCAAGAATCTCATGCTCCAAATGAGGAACCTCTTCGTAAAAGAAGAAAGATCCATGTATATGTTGTTGCTACCTACGTTAGAGTTAACATTGATCATACACATTTAATTTCAACAAATATAACAGATGAAATTCATAATGTCTCAATAAAGCTCGAAGAGATCTTTATCCATACAAACCACCTAATGTAGAATGGCCATCAACTGTCCTACCAATCACCACTCATCCATCAATATGTGATGGTGATTTTAATAGCCACCATGAGCAATGGAAGTATGCACGGAACAACGATTGTGGTAATGTTATGGTTGACTGAGCTGAGTTTAACAACCTTAATCTTGTTTTCGATGCCAAGCATTTGGATACATTCAAATCAGCTGCTTGGCAGAGAGGTTACAACCCGGACCTCTGTTTTATGTCCCATGATAGCAAAGACCACCCGATCCCTACATTGATAGAAGTCATGTCAAGTATCCCAAGCCAATATAGGCCCATAATTTTGAATATCGGACTGTCCATCCCACTGATAAAGTCAGTACCATGACCTAAATGGAACTTTCCCAAGGCAGACTAGCAAGGCTTCTCCGACCACCTGGCAAAATATATTGCTTTTATTACGCCGGAGCCTCGGAACTACGGTCGTTTTGCCGGAGCTCTTCTTACATCTGCTAAGAGATATGTCCTTCGTTGATGCAGAAAATAATATGTTCCAGGGTGGAATGAACAATGCGAACAGCTATATGAGGAATATAACAAATGTGGCGACAGCGATATTGTAGATGAGCTTCTTCACGATCTCGATGCTTTAAGGAAGCGCGCTGGTCTGAAACATACATTTCGCGGAAAACATATATTTCAAACATTGAAGTAGAAAGGCCTGGTCCATGCTATGTAAACTGGGTGGATCCTATGTTAAGTCTACTCTTAAGCCTGGTGTCACAACAGATCAGATTGCTAACCATATAGTAGAAATATCCAGATCATCCAACGATAAACTGTATACCTTCAGGATCAAGGAAGAATTATCAAATTTAAAAAATCAGTCTTCAAACGAATCAAATTTCTCCTCACCTTTCACTCTAGACGAATTGGCAATTGTTCTAAAACAGATAAAAATTAGTAAAGCACCTGGGTTTGATAATTTACACTCAGAATTTTTAGTCAACTCCGGTTGACTCGCCTATTCTCCACCACTTTGAGGACGGGGACACTTCCCAATGAACTGAAGAAAACAAAAATTATATATCGAAAAAAAAAAATTCTGAAACCCGGTAATCATCAGATTACCCACAAAATTTTAGACCCATTTCCTTGTTCAACCATTCATATAAACTCTTGGAGATTTGATTTTTAGACTTATTTATAACAGAATTAGTAGCACTATTATGGAGAAAATTCCAGTCGAGCAAGCAGGATTCAGACCACATCGAAGTTGCTGCGACCAGGTGCTAGCTTTGATACATTTTATAGAGGCCGGCTTCCCTGATAAAAATAAGACATATGTGGCCTTCGGCAACCTAACGGCAGCATACGATATTATCTGGAGGGAGGGAATGAAGTGTAAACTCCTGAAGGTGATTGAGTGCCAAAGAACTGCAGCTCTCACTAGTAACATGATAAGCAACAAATGCTTTCAGGTTTGCTTGGGTGAAAATAAAAGTACAGTAAAGGTATTAAATAATGGTCTGCCACGGGGTTCAGTCCTGGCCCCTTTCCTCTTTAGTATTAATATTTCTGACCTTCCCTAACTAAAGACCAGTGTCAGTAAGACTGAACTAGGTGCTTTTAATCTTAACAACGAGCAAACTAAGACTGAACTCCAGGTACAATTTAACGGTAACTTCCTCCGTCATAAGCAATATCCCAGTAATTAAAAAACATCTTGTAAATACATCTGACAAGAGAAAAACAAGAAAAAATGTCATCCAAAAACTGTGTAGTACAACATGGTTAATGATCGTATGTAGGTTAACATGGCACATAATCACTGGAAGAATCAGACCAATTCCTACCTGCTGGCTTCCCTTACTAAGTAACCCACCTGCGATTCATAGAATGGAGGCCCTGCTCAGAGAATACCGCATTATACAAGAGAACCTGGAACTACTCATTCATTACAAAATGCCTATCCTACGACAAAATAGACTTCAATCAAGAAATCCGAAGCTACTTTATGCTGAACACCTTGTCACAGAGAACATCAAAGTAAGAGATCTTTGAAACCAAAATTGCGAAACATTGAAAATCAGCAAGAGCGGGAATGGTTTGAGAGATACAACTGCGATACTGCGGGCATAGAACTTAACAGAAAACTATGGGTTAAATTATATATAATCCGCACTGGATATGGTGGATGTGCTGACTCACTCTATAAATAGTGCGGTGCACTGAAACAATCCATCACACATATTAGTGGGGAGTACTTCATCTTATCAGGGTAGCTGGAACAATTTCAATTCAATCAATAGAACGGATTGGAAACCTAGATATGAATGTTTAGTTCGTCTGTGTGTTATGTGTGCACTGTTTGTTTTCTTTTTTACGCTTTTTTTTGTATACACTTATTGTACTATATGTTTATATGCTGCATGATGTCATACGAATTAATAAATAAATAAACTATTTACCACTAAAGAAATCGGGTATGCGTATTTTTCATATTGCATTATTTTGGTAACAATGCATATTGGAGTTACAAGCTTTTATCACGTATAAGTAAACAGAGCAATAGAAGGCGAGAGCATTTTGCCATATGTCATAATCTCATTTTTCGTTAAAGTTGAAGTTACGACTGTTTACATCTAGAGTGTTGGAATATTTAATGCACTGCAAACTAAGTCTTTCCCTTTATTTAAATTTTACTGCAACTCCATAAATTATACTCCCAAATCGTGCTGTCAGTGATTACAAAATTAAAAGAGCATTTAATGCTCCTTTTAATTTTTATTTTCATATTTTAATGAACTCAGGAAAATGTTAGATTAAAGTAATTAACCATCCTAAGGTGATATTTGGAAAACATAATACATAATTTATTGTTTCGTTACTACTCTATGAATATCAAATATAATAATTAACATTTATGTGATAATTATAGATCGCATTTATCACGTATAAAATATTTTTTATTTATTTTTTTTTTTTATTTATTATATTATTTATTTTTATTTTTGCAAATAAATACTTTTTTGTTGCCAAACTTTTTTTGCAAACACTTGTCTCAGCATTTGTTCATGCCTCTAAGTAATGAGATTGATTTTTTTATATATTTTTTTATTTACTTGAAATTATCATCCTACATTGTTTCCTTCAAAGTAAAGGATGTTACAGTAAGAGCGCAAGATATGAATTTTAAGTAAAACATTTACTTAAAACAGTAAAAGACAGTGAAAAAGTAAAAATAGTAAAAGGTTTTCAGTAGCAAAGTATTGCTATATTTATTGATTTATAATATAGACATTTCCAAATTATATATGCAACAACACATCCAGTAAATAGCCGCCACGGCTTTGGTGGCACACGCGTACTCTTCTGGTGAAATTTTCAATAACGGTTTTGCATAAATGTGGCGGTATTTCCTTGATACAGCATTCATTTTCGGTGCTTCGGTCCTTCAGTGCTTGGGTGGTCGTGGGCTTCAGAAAAAGAGTTCAGAAAAACCCACAAAAAAGTCCATAGGTGTTAAATCTCAAGATTTATACGGCCAATTGTGGTCACCAAAACGGGAGATGACACAACCAAGACCGTCAATGCTTCACGAGCTGTATGGCAAATGGCACCTTCTTGTTGAAACCACATATTTTCAAGAGCAATATCTTCCAATTGAGGGTCAAAGAACTGGGTTATCATGTCACGATAACGTTCGCCATTTACCATTATTGCATTACATACCTGTTTTCAAAGAAAGATGGTTCAATGATTCCTCTAGACCACAATGCAAACCAAACAGTGACTCGTTGGAGATGCATTTGTTTTTCATGAATCATTCGTGGATTTTGTGATCCTCCAATACAGGAATTCTGCCTATTAACGAAGCCATCGAGGCGAAAATGTACCTCGTCGCTGAAGATGATTTTGTACACAAAATGGGCGTTCACTTCTTATTGAGTGATTCAATTGACACTCTCTTCACTGTGCATGGTGTGTTGACAGAAGTTGTTAAGTCAATTGAACTTTGTAAGCATGGAAATGCAAATCTTTTGTGAGAACAGCGTGAAAAGTGGCTGTTGAAATGCCCTATCTTGTTCAAAATGACGAATCGAGGACACTGACTTTCGACCACACTCTCACGAACTGACGTGATGTTTTATTCTGAACTACCACTATGAGCTCGTATCGTGTTTCACATCAGTAACTGAACCAGTAGTTTCGATTTTTTGTAATAATCGGAATAAAATAAATTTGGAACATTATTTCTATCGAAAACCGGACGCACTTTACTAGTCGCAACAACCAGACTTTCGACATTTTGATAGTAATATTTATCAAGGACACTTTGCTGTATCATGTGGCACTCCATGAATATTGACTCCTATCTGTCTCTTATTGACTTGTCACAATTCTTAACCTATCGAATCATGACAGCCAAAATGGCGCGCAATTAAATTTAAATAACTTATAATAATAAAATAATATAATTTGGAATGTTATATAGCTTGGAGATGGTTTGTCCATTTTTTATAGCAGTGCTGGAACTCGGGAAGTGCCTTTGCAATGTCCTCCAATGTCCCAAAATAATGTCCTTTGAAGTGAATTTTTATAATCTTGGGAAAAAGGTAAAGTCGCAAGGACTCAAGTCTAATGAATTAGGGGAATGCGTAGCCACAGTGATGCGGAGCAACTGTTCTCCGATCATTCTGACCGTCAACCAACGATTAGAACACAGAAGATACTACTACTACAGTTCTCTTGGAGGTTAAGTTTAACTTTTGTCCCTGACCTATATTCCCTTATTTCGAAGCTAAATGTCGTAACCCGGTCACGAGTTTGGAGGATTTTAGGTGTCTTTTGGTACGGAACACAGGAGATTCCGGATTGTGTAAACATTTTCATTACTTCTTGCAGTTGAAGACCTTTCATTGTGAGGATCATCTTCATTTGAATCTCAGCCTCCTGAGATTGCCTTAAACTACCTGAAAATATGGGCTCTTGATACAATATTGTTTCTATAAGCCTATTGAAGTTTTGCAAAGTTTTCGTTTCGTTGCACTATCTCCAAGTCAGAAATAAAGCTTGATAGCGTACCGTTGCCCGAAATTGGGAGCCAAGAAATCTGGTTCACGAAATGAATTAATACCACCAGGTTACTCTGTGGAGATCAAACTCGCACTGAAGACGCAGACGCATCTACCACTTCTAATACATTTTTGTGACTTTCTTTATCAGTCTTGAGTCATATTATCACCGCCATTATCTTTTTTGTTTTTCTATATCATTCCTTTATATAATATGAATATTCTAATTTACCTGAAGAACGAAAGATATATAACATAGAATCAATTATTAAAAATTACCGCAATTAACATAAAACTATTTAAAGAATCATAATCAATAAGAAGAGTAAAGTTTTTAAACTATTTAGACTTTTTGGTGCTATCTAAATCGATAGGTCTAACCTTACGTTCTCCAGCTGTATTTGTGCTAGCTTGAAAAGTAAGCCTTGCCTTTTCAGCTTTCCTTAATGGGGCCGTTTTTTAATCATTTATTGCCAATAGTGTCTCAAGAAGAAATCTAAAAAACTGTTTCATCTTCTCGATACGCGTTTCGTTGACCATGTTAGCATTATCAGGCGATGATTCTCATATTAAAAAGTATCTACATAACTGAGCGTTAGCTGTATTCACTTCAATCTCTCTTAATATTTACATAATAAAATTGTTTGTGGAATGTGTATTCTAATATCTTATGTTATTTAGGAGATATTTCTTACAACACGTTAATTCTGTGTGATACATGCTTGATAAATTTGGGGGTGGTAAATAAATTGTCGATTAATTTTTCGGTACAAATTGATTCTGATTGGCTCTTGTTTATCTTAGTGCGATCGCACAACTGGAAGGCTACGTTTCAGATACCCTGCCTGGAAACGTGATCACCCTCCAGAAATTGTATCTTAATTCAAGGTAAATTATTTTGAATTCCGATTGAAAACATTCAGTCGGGCATTTTGCTGATATTTCACTTAACATATTTAAAGTATATTTATCATTGTCCGATGGTAGACATTGTAGATAACTTTCCCAGTGGACACAGACAAATATGGTTTAGAACGCCAAGCGAGACTTTGACTAAATGTTTATTAGTTTCCATCAAGGAATTTAATTAGCGAACCGATATATTCCTGGATTAATAATTTAGAATGTTTTTCCTACGCTCAAATATTCAAAAAATACTTTAAATAACAAACCCACTTTAAATAATAATTTAAACAAAATGATGGTAGTCAGGTACAAGGTAATTAATTATTCTTTAAATGTATAATTTAAAAATGTATAATTCTTTTCACGTAGGATCGAGGATCTAAACAAATTTAGAAAATAGACATTTAGGAAAACTAATTATATTACAATACTTTTTTATAAAGTTCTAATGGTGAAATTGAATGATATAAGTTTATAAATAAACATTTCAAAAAATAACAAAACGTATTTTATTTCTGATAATTTAAACGAATACACAATAATTGTGATAAATTAAATGTATTATAAAATTTTATAGATACAACAACTAGAAATCTGTTTTACCACGCTAGTAAGATATCTCCTAAGCCACTATGAAATATTCATTGTACGATGTATTGCAGAGATGAAATAGTAGAAAACATTTTTATCACTTCTTGCAGTTGAAGACCTTTCATTGTGAGGTTCATCTTCAGTTGAAACTCAGCCTCCTGAGATTGCCTTAAACCACCTGAAAATATGGGCTCTTGATAAAATATTGTTTCTATAAGCCTATTGAAGTTTTGCAAAGTTTTCGTTGCACTATCTCCAAGTCAGAAATAAAGCTTGATAGCGTACCGTTGCCCGAAATTGGGAGCCAAAAAATCTGGTTCAACATCCTGTTGAAAATAAAGGTCATCTGCAGCGATTTCATCAAATTCCGGAACAAAAATCTTCCAGCATTGTATTGTAGTGCTCGGTATTGATGGTAACGCTCCTTCCTCATTTTTAAAGAAATAACAACTGATGACTCTTCCATGCCAAAATCCACACCAAAATGTGATCTTTTGCGGTTGCAAAGGTCTCTCATATATCACGTGTGGATTAGATTCGCACTAATACCGACAATTTTGTTTACTGATGAAGCCATTGAGCCGCAAATATGCCTCATCAGAGAAGATGATTTTGCGATGATATTCATTGTTGGCTTCCATCATTTCGAGAGGCCAATCGGCAAATTACCGACGAATACCATGATTGTGTCACTATCATCTTACATGGATGCAAGCCTAAATCCAACCTCAAAATTCAAAAACGTTTCGCAGGATCAAAAAAGCAACAGGAGCGAAATATATCAGTTTTTGGTGTGAAACTTTTACTGTGGCTTCGCAGCCCCCATATTTACCAGACTTGAGTTCTTGTGACTTTTTCATTTTCCCAGGATTGAAAATTCAATTCAAAGGATACCAATTTTGGATATTGAAGATTATTGAAAATGCCTTAACTGATCAGCTTATGGCGATTCCAGTACCTGAGTTCCAGCTCCGGTAGAGTGGACAAACCGCCTCTAGCGCTGTGTGGTTTCCTAAGGCATCTACTTTGAAGGAGATAATGTAGAATTGTAATTTCAATTGAATGAAAAAATAATTAAAATCAATCTTATTACCTTTACTTATACTCGTGAATTAATCAATGTATTGAATCTAAACATAAGTGTAATTCGCCTTGGGAGTCGAATTTTGAATCTGATTGATTCCTGAAACATATTTTGATACTGAAGAAAAGTCACCGAAATTTAACTGTCTACCTAAGTACACAATTAATGTTAGTCTCCAGGCATCACAAGAGGATCCACTTTCAAAATATTATGTAAGGAATTATATATAGAAAAAAAACTGTGTACAAAATAAATGCCACACTTACTCTCACCAAAACAAAAAGACGTTTAAAAGCAAATATTTTAGTAATGTTTTAATCATTATAATAGGAAAAGAAACATCAGCACACATTATATAATTATAATAGGAACAGAAACATCAGAATCCTATAGAAGTAATTGGTGGAATTGCACCAAATTATAAAAAAGCAGACTTATATCAACATGTCAGTACAGTGAAGGGGGTTGTGCTCAGTGATCGATGATTGACAATACAACACTGAGAAATATATATAAATATGATCAATCGAATTTGAGACGAAAAAAAGGGTGTTTTTCGTACATTCGATGTTCCGCCTTTGGCTGGAAAGATCTATTGGTGGATCCTATGTACAAGGTGTGGCAAGTGTCACTCTATCTTTTTAATTATTTATAACTTAATATTTATTTAATTTATAACTAAGTTATTTATAACTTAATAGAAACAAGATAGATTCTATTAAAATCCTTAGATTCCTATTTAAATTTTCTGTTAATTAATATTTGAAAATGATGTGCATCAAAAGTGAACCTTGGGGGCCTTTTAACACATTTTCCATAACTTTTATCAATATATCTGATTGATATTTCGAAAATGCCCATAAAAAATCAACCGAAGCCGTCAATATCAGTAGATCTATACGGCCACAATAAATCCATATTTCGAGAAATTGACTGACTAGGGAAACTGAACTGAAATGACTAGGGAACTAAGACTAGGAACTAGGACTCATTGTTTCACATGAGGTGTGTGCTTTGGCACCGCCCCGCTTGAACCACACATTCAGCAGTTTTTCCAATTGAGGCATCTCAAAGTTTTGAATCATGTGCCATAATTTTCAGCGTTGGGCGGCTTTAACTGCATTTCTCAGTCTAATAATTTTTTTATGCATGAATTACGCACGATACCGTAACTTTAACTGGATGTAATGAATGTGGCGGAAAATCTCTCTTGCTGAGAAACGGCTATTCTGTTTATTCACCCGACCACATAAACTTCATGGTTCATTATTAATTTTCCATGAAAATTCAAGTCAATTTCATGGAAGTGGTTGGTTTATGATGGAATTGCACTATTCTAATCGTTTATTATTGTCTATAGGCAACAAATTGTAAAAAATTTGCATCTATATAGAAATATGATATGGGATATGGGCATTGGATATGGGGATTATCTCCAACTGTTTCAGATTTTTGAAATTGCTGGAATAAATGATAAATTGTAAAAAAGAAATCTGTAAAAACTACAGGACAATAACTCTATTAATATAACCTACAAAATCCTTGCAAATATTATCAATAATATATTGAAAGCATACCATAGGCAGGAGGGGTTAAGGAAACTACAAAAATGGTTTTAGACTGGGCAAGTGAGGAATAAATTCAATACGCATCATTCAACAAATCATACAGAAATCATGGGATATAATGAGGAAGTGCATATTGTTTTAGTAAACTCGCTAATCAGACCAAAAATGTACTAAAAAAATATTCTTAGGAATATCTAAGAAATTGATAAAGTTATTGAAAACGATATTGCAGAACATTGAGAGCAAAGTAATATTTCAAGGAATGATTACAAAAGAATTCAACATAAATAAAGGGAGATCCAATATAACCAATGATCTTTAAGCTGATACTGGAAGCTCTTTTTAGGAAGGCAAACCTGAACAATTGAAATTTTATAACGAATCACAACTAATTGCATACGCAGATGACCTCAGTACAATAGCCAAATCCAAAGAAATGTTTATAAAGGCAATAGAGCGACTAGACAGAGAAGCCAGAGTTTGGATTAAAGATAAATTAAGAACAAACAAAATACATAAGAGTGGGAAGTCAAATTCATAATAGGAACCTAATAACTTAATTTTGAAACAGTATCGATGCCTACTTATTTAGGGACAACAATAGGTCAAGATGGAAAAGAAAGGGTAAAAGAAAGAATACTAATGAAAATCAAGTTTTCGTAGTGAACAAAACACTGCTGAATCCTAAAATACTAAGTAAGAAAACGAAGATTAAGGTATAAGATTACTAAAGGAAAATCAAGTCTTCGTAGTGAACAAAACACTGCTGAGCTCTAAAATACTAAGAAAGAAAACGAAGATTAAGATATATACCATGTGTCCCAGCTAAATGGAATAAATTCGTTAATAAATAAATGGGGGCGTGTTCGAAAAACCGGTCGAACACGTCGATTGGTATTTTTAGATGCGCATTTTTTCAACAAATTTTTTTTATACAGGGTGTGTCATGTAACAGTGGCCAATACCAACTTTCTTATTTTAAATACAACACTCAGTATATTATTTAATTTTTGGATTCTTCAGGAAATTCTAGACATATTTCATGTAAAATATCCTAGACTTATCTTCAACTGTTTTGGAAATATTAAGTGTTTTCAGATTTATTGCAAAAATTAACTGATTTTTTTGATTTTTTTTTTGAAAATTATTTGATTACAGAAATTCGCTACAACACACAATAGAAAGATGGTATTGGCCTCTGTTACATGACACACCCTGTATAAAAGGTTTTCGTTGGAAAAAATGCGCAACTACACTTTTTTTAACACTAAACAAAATTGTGGAAATTTCAAGACTATTTAGTTTTTGTATAAATTTTTATTTAAAACATTTAATGTAACAAATGCTCGAATTGTGAACCCTGTACGTTCTGGCAAGACCCCAACCGCAAGTAAAACTGATTCCTGACATTATTTAATGTTTGTGGCGTAATTGACCAAATGTTGTCGGTAATGCCTCATCTTAAATCATTCAGATCTTGTGGCTTGGTTTTGTATACGACGCTTTTGAGATATCCCCATAAAAAAATCCAACGGAGTGAGATCCGGGAACCTTGGTGGCCATTCTAGTGGCCCTCTCCTCCCAATCCATCGATTTGGAAACACATTATCGAGGTACTGCCGCACATTAACTTGATAATGGGGGGTACTCCATCTTGTTGGAACCAAATTGTGTCGGCTAGCAATTGAGGATTTCTTTTATTAGGGTACAAATTTATAAGATTTGGAATGAGCTGATTTTGGAGAAAGTCTAAGTAATTTACCCCATTTAAATTTTGATCGAAAAATATGGGACCAATTATTTGATCTCCTATAATACCTGCCCAGACATTCATCTTTTCAGGTCTATGTGTGTGAATTTCCCGCATCCAGTGAGGATTTTATCTCGACCAATAACGACAGTTCTGGCGATTGACATGCCCATGAAGAGTAAAAGTAGATTCATCAGAAAATAAAAAGTTTTCCACTCTCAGAAGGTTGTTGTCTATTCTGTGTATCATTTGTTCGCAAAACTCCATTCTCCTGTCGAAGTCGTCTTCACTAAGCTCTTGAGTAGGCTGTAGCTTATACGGATGCATTTTATTCTCTTTCAATATTCTGGCAACCGAAGAGCGACCAACATTGTTTTCCAAGGCAACTTGTCAAGTTGAGGTATGCGGATTGTCTTGGAATGCAAGCATTACGTCCAATTTTTTGTTATCGGTCAACGACACTGCTTCCTTCTTAATTTCTCTCACGTGTCCCAGTTCTCTAAATTGTTTTTCAACTTTACTTACTGTACCTTGGGATATGGGTGGTAAGTCAGGATATTTTTCCCTAAAGAGACGAATAACTTCGGCTTGAGTTCGTGTCCTATCTCCATAACCTATCACCATTAAGATAGTTATTTTATGACTCTCTGATAAATACACCATGTTTAAATCAAATGAATCACACACGTCAAAGAAAACTAATTTAAAAGTCACGTTGATTTTTTTGACGTTTCATACAACAAATACCTGCCTTTGAAAACCTGTTTTTTTATCTTTGCCTATTTGCTGATAATGTTCGAAAAATTACTTAATATTTCCGAAACAGTTGAAGATAAGTCTAGGATATTTTACATGAAATATGTCTAGAATTTCCCGAAGAATCCAAAAATTAAATAATATACAGGGTGTTGTATTTAAAATAAGAAAGTTGGTATTGGCCACTGTTACATGGCACACCCTGTATAAAAAATTTTGTTGACAAAAATGCGCATCTAAAAATACCAATCAACGTGTTCAAGTGTTTTTTCGAACACGCCCCCATTTATTTATTAACGAAGTTATTCCATTTGGCTGGGACGCACGCTATATATATATATATATATATATATATATATATATATATATATATATATATATATATATATATATATATATATATATATATGTGTGTGTGTGTGTGTTAAAATTCTTTGGACTGCGTCCAATGAGACCACAGTGCTGAGTGTAATCATACACCCAACTGCTGGGTTCCACAATCTCATGTGAATGAACATTTTACTGATCCTGAGGATGAAATCCTGTTGTTTTAATATATATACATATATATATATATATATATATATATATATATATATATATATATATATATATATATATATATGCAGCGTCATACTTCCTTGGACTGTGTCCAATGAGACCACAGTAGTTACACCCAATATATATTTATAAATGATCATTTTACTGATTGCTTGACCGGGAATGGACCCCACCCAATTGGATGGACCCCCCCTGCAATTGGAGGGCATATGTTTCGTCTCTTGATGTTCCAGACTCTTTAGGGGACCGACATATGCTCTCTCGTCAAGAATAGGGAGTCCCTATCCACAGTCAACAACCCATAGTTTCGCCGTCCTCCCATTGCATCGCGTATATATGCAGTGTTAGAATTCTTTGGACTGCAAAGGGAGCATATCTCGCTACCCTGAAGAGTCTGGAACATTAAGAGACGAAATATATGGGGGTCCATTCCCGGTCAAGCAGTCAGTAAAATGATCATATATAAATATATATATATATATATATATATATATATATATATATATATATATATATATATATATATATATATATATATATATATATATATATATTAAAACAAGAGGATTTATTCAATAAATGTGCTGGCAAATGTTAGTCAATAAAAAGATTGAGATCAGGTTCGAAATCGGGATAGTTGGGTTTTCAAAGGCGACAAAGCCGAATTTGGTACTAGCTTGAGCAGAGCTCCTAGAGGGCGCTTGCTATCTGCTTTGTGAGAAATTAACATGCTCATATGTTTTTACCCTATAAAACTGGGAATATTTTGACTCCAATGGCTAAAAAATTTGCAATTTACAAATAGTGCCTTGAATGTTGTGTACAAATTATTACGTCTCGATGACAACTGTCATTGTTTTCTATCTCTTCTATTAAACGTAAGTGGAAACAGGTTTCTTCAAACTTAAGTTAGTATTAAATAATTTGTAAAAAATTACCAGACTTAATCAGTTTCCTAACCGTAATTTAAGGAATATGCTCTGCTTTTATACACAGATAAATTGCAATAGTCGCGCTGCAGTTAGAAGATATGAATAGCTCTACCCAACCAGAACCATGCCAGATCGACAAATTTTTCAAATAATTTTCAATCAGTTAGGCGAGACAAGTTGGTGGAAACTATCCTTGTTGACGACTGAAACGTATAACGGTAGAACAAGAAGAGGACATTTTCGTTAGTATCGCGGATAATCCCAAACTAAGCGCTAGGCGTTTGGAGGGATCTACAGGAATTAGCAAATCTACCGTCTCAAGAGTTCTCCATAAATAAAAATTGTTCCCTACAATTTTCGCGTGCTTAAATTTATTACCACAAGATTTGCCGACTAGGTCAGAATTTTGTTAAAATCTACTACATAAAAAAAAAACGAAGACTCCATGTTCCTGAAAAAGATTGAAAGAGATTGTTTACTGACGAGGAAACTTTTACCAGACGCGGAATTCTTAACTGGTGAAATAATCGTCATTACGCCCTGTAAAATCCACACCTACCTAGAAAGCGAAATTTTCAATTAACATTTGGTGCGGCATTATTGAAAATTTTTTAATCGGCCCATTTGAGTTTCCGCAAAGACTAAATTGAGATCAATATGTGCAATAATTGCAGTAGAAAATGATTTATTAGATATTTTGGACAGTATACCCCTAACTTAAGACAATATATGTGGTTCTTGTAACATGGGGCGCCACCAGATTTTACAGTTGCAGTGCGAAATCATTTAAATCAACGTTTTCCACACCGATGGATTGGGCACGGTGATGAGATTCCTTGGCCACCTAGTGGCCCAGATAATAAACTGTTAGACTTTTATTTGTGGCGTCATATGAAGTCTTTGGTTTACCATGATGAAATTAAAACACGAGATGAACGTTTACAAAAAAATTCAACAAGCAGCCAATATTATTAGAAATGAAGAAAATATCTTCTCAAATGTGAGGCGTCACTTAACAAGAGCCTGCGAAAATGTATAGAGGTAAATGCTGGACACTTTCAACACCTATTAAAGAAAATTTCAAAAAATTTTAAATAAAGTTCCTTGTATTTTTGACATCTTAATGTTTTTTTCCCTCGTATTCAAGGCACACTTTATGAATTGAAGATTTTTCCGTCATCGACAAGATGTGCAACGCACGCCCGTGGGTGTACGTGCACGTGGGAATTTTGACACTTCTCTATTTTGAAGTCAAAATATTCCCAGCTATATAGGGTAAAAAAATATGAGTGAGTTAATTCCTCACAAAGTATGTAGCCCTCTAGGTAAATAAGTAAGTAAACGCCCACCTAGGAACTAGGCTCAAACTAGTACCAATTTCGGACTTGTCACCTTTGAAGACCCAACTACCCCGATTTTGAACCTGATATTTTCAACCGTTTTTATATTATACTTTTCGCCGACTTCCCGTCGGATGGCATATATATGCAGTGTTAGAATTCTTTGGACTGCGTCCAATGAGACAACAGTGCTGAGTGTCATCAGACACCCAACTGCTGGGTTCCACAATCTCATGTGGAACACACAGCAACCTGCGTCTCCGCCTAAATGAAGATTTTGTTGATTACTTGACTGGGGGCGGGCTCCACCCACCCCTTCCATTGGAGGGCACATGTTTCGTCTCTTGATGTTTAGACTCTTCAGGGCACCGACATGTGTTCTCTCGTCAAGAATAGGAAGATCCATCCACAGTCAACAACCCATACTTTTCGCCGACTTCCTGTCGAATGGCGTATATATGCAGTGTTAGAATTCTTTGGAGTGCGTCATTGCTGAGTGTCATCAGACACTCAATCATTTAGGCGGAGACACAGGTTGTTGTGTGTTCCACATGAGATTGTGGAACCCAGCATTTGGGTATATATATATATATATATATATATATATATATATATATATTATATATATACTAGGCATTGTAAACTAGAGAATGGTATGCAGAGACAGGAAAGAATGGAAGGGTATAACCAAAGGGGCCAGAAAATATAAAAGGCTGTAACAATGATTAGAAAGACAGAAGTAATCCACCTCATTTAACAGAATTAAAAAACACTTTTACGCATTAACTGTTATTCTGTTAGTTCCGCACACGTCAGTTACGTACTAATTATTCTGTTCCGATCTACATGAGTTGAAAAACATTTTCTGGAATACTTTAAAGCAATTATGTTTAACTATCGACCGTTAAATACACTCTTCTAATATATTGAATTGGAATCGTTTTGTAAAAAACAATGAGAACTAGTCCAGAATCAAATCAGTCTATCTCAAAGCAATGCAGTAGATCGATTGCCGTTCCTACTCTTCAGGAAAGTCTTATCCGTTCTAATCAAATTTCTCGGAAAATCCCTGGAAAATGTCGGTGAATTACCTCCCTATCCCGCTCTCTCTTCTCCCAACCCACTCAAAATTTCGGATGCATGCCGAGAACTGTCCAAACAAGTTGATTGAATTAGAGTCAAACGAGTGTGCGATGTGAATCCGGCCTAAACTTCGTTTTAAGCTCGGTCTGCAAAAATGGGGACGGATGGGTTTGATTTTGTTTCGTTGGTTGCGGTCCAAAAATCTGTTCTTGCTCAGCACGCGTCACGGTATGGCGGTTTTTGTTTTTCGTAAAACCTCCCGATTGGAAAAGAACGATAACGAAACAATTTGTATGTGCGATTGACCGGAAGAAAAAGAATTCCAACAAAATGTAAAATTGATTTTTGTGTCTCCACATAATTCAATTTTTGCAGTTTAATCATACGTTTGAGATAGATAAGATATTTCAAACACACATTATTGCTTTTCCTCACTATATTAAAAAGAAAATATTTTAAAATTATACTACAATTAATATATGTGGTGTGTTAATAAAACAATGAGACTGGTGGCGTAGTAGTGTCCGATCTGGTAGCACTGCGTTCTACTGCGTTCTGAAAACGAGTGGCAACAATTTTGAGCAACAATTTTCCTTTAAACTAAAGTGATTAGGAAGGTGGTCGATGTGAATGGTTAGAATAAGAGCTATAATAGATAGAATAATTAAAAAAACATTAATTTAAATAATTATTTAAATATTTTTTTATTTTTAGAAAGATACAGACCAAAAACAAATTCATGGTAATACCATCTGATGCCCAATTAACATGAGGGCTAGATAAAATGTTGAAAAAGTTGGCATTAAGGTGTATTATCAAGTATGAAAGTCAAGTATACAAACTCATATAAATTATACATAAAGTATAGCTCATTCAGGGAAATGGTAGTTAACGTCATCAAAATATATGACACATTCACGTTACAACGTTGCAACATCAACACCAAATTACCCAGACTTTGGTTTTTATATGATCGATAAAACTGTAAATGAAAAAGTAACACGAAAAGTTTTTTTTAAGTTTTAATCGATAATCTGCTTCGAAATTTCTGCTTTTGAACATAGCGGCTTTTCATTTAGTTCACACAAAATTTAATTATTCAGTATACTAAAACAATATCAGAATCTTTTTTTGTACCATCTGAATCGCTGTTCAAGTAAATTATTAGGGGATTAACTTTTATTCTATCAATTTTTTTTTGCGATTCAACCATCTTTCAATCTCTTCTTCTGTATGTCTGATGCTATTCATCCAGATCTGTGGTATAACTATTGATACATTTTCTTTCCACATTTCCAAACAGTTATCAATCATTCTTTCATCTCGACCTATATGACGATTGTAATAATTTTTGGCCACGCCCCATATCAATTCTATAGGATTGAATATGCAATGATAAGGGGGAAGACTAACACTTTGTGGCCATACTATTCAGGCATATGATCTGCCACATATTCTTTTTTTGGGCTTGTTCCTGAAAAGAACATTATGAAACACAAACATATCCCTATAATTACTGCTTACCGAATATCGATTTGCAACGGTTCACTTTTCAACATAGTATTTTCAAAAGGAAGGTTATGCTTCGTCAACCATTCTGCAATTTTTGGTTTTGTGCATGCACTAGTTGGAGGTTTATCCATCAGTGTACTCTGATATGGTGCATTATCCATGACAATAACTTCTTGATTCGTTTCTCCATGAAATCGCCTTTTGTTTTAGAAGAGAAGACTAATTCGGCCTCAGGAATAAAGCCATTCTTTTTCCCAGCATTAAAAACAGTATATCTGCAATAACATGTTATTATTGACACGTTTTGACAATCTTGAAATATCCATGTTACATCCAAATAAACAAAATCAAACAAAGGTTCGTCTTTGATATTTTAATACATCTTCAAAAATTGGATTCGCTAAAGGCAATATCTCGAAGTTCCATCGGGCCCCTACCCTGCCAAAACCAGTTTCTTTTAGAAGTATAAGGGAAGTTATACATCATCAAAGAACTGCATGTTCTTTAGTTTTTCATGAATACTTTCAAGATTAACCATTTGTTCTCAAATTGTTCAATGAAATTTCATAAAAATACAATATTACCATGTAAATCTACTCACTTTTATCATATATTTCATAGATTTGATTGCAAATTGATCCCACATCAAGCTGATCTAGATTAGTTACTCGTTTTGGATATAGACGCTTTTTTTTCTTTGATTTTAAGATTTCGTTATACTTTTTCGACATTGCACTAACTGTACCAATACTAATTTTCAGTGCAGCTGAAACTCGCTAAAACAATTCCAATTAACCATGAGGCCTAATAAATTATTAATACGTACCTCTCTCACAGCGTTTAATGGTAAAATATGAGCTCCATTATCTCGTTCCTGTTGAAAATAACCGATAAGTGACGAGACAAGTTGCTTATACCGACTGCTTAATGGTTTTGGCATTTTTTGCAATTATAATCGCAGATGTTTTACTACAGAACTCACAAAAACAGAAACTAAACCAGAAAATAGCTAAAATAGCAAAGAATACAGTAAAAATAATTCAAAACGTTTGAAGACACTACTCAAAAACGATCAGAATATGAGAATGACAGATTCGACGAAGAAAGTTGTGTTAGGCCGGAAACACTGCCCAGAACAACAAACCTAAATGATATCTTGACAGCGAATTTACAAAATGTGATCCACTGGCCACCGTATTTTATCCTATTCTAACAGAATTAGAGGAAGAAGGAAAGAGAGTGAGTTAAATTATTTTTTCTTTCTTATGAATTTAAATTGGCAATAGATTTCTCTAGATCAAAGGTCTCCAAACTAGGGCCCGCGGGCCAAATCCGGCCCGCCACTGTCCTCAATCCGACCCGCGACAGCTAGTGGCTTATGGTTGTTATCGTTGCTATGATAAGTTGGATAAACAAACACAGAATGATAATAACTCGGTTTTATTTACTTGCTAGGTAAAGCTTAATGACAAGTATAATACGCAGAAAATTTAACTTATGCATAATAACTAACAAATAATTGAAATTAATCCCACTAAATTATAAACTAGTGAACATCCCGTGGTATCACCCCCGGTAGCTATGTTGGGGTAAAGAAGATCGTATAGGTATGCATATCGTTTGAAATGTATATATCCCGGATTACACACATGATTTTTATCATGAAAAACCCTCAGGAACTAAAAAACTAAATTAACGCGAATGAAACCCACCTATCCACTTGTTCCATGATGTCCATTTGTAAAAAATACTAATGAGATTTTTGTAATTGTGATTTTTCACTGACAATAGTTTGTAGTTGTGGACTAATTTTACTTGTATCAATTATTAAAAGAGATGTAAGATGTTTATCGATTAACTTAGATCTGTAAACATTCACTATGTACTTCATTTTGGAGAATGTTTTCTCACATAAATAGTACCAAAAACAGAAAATAGCCCACGAGCAAATATATGCAAATTATCAAATTGTTCCAGTGGAAGACTCTTATAAAAGTCCAACAAAGATGAGTTTTGATATTCGTTTTTAATCATATCACTGCACTGTAAATCAATAATTTCCATTTGAAGTTCCGGGGCTAGGATTTCAATGTCAGTATCAAAAGGATTTTGAAAAATCTTATTTTCATTCGCAATGACACCAAAGTCTGAGAAACGAATATCAAAATTTATCTTCAAAGCACTCAAAGCTTCAATTGCAAAATTGATGGAAAACTCAGTCTCAGTAGGGTGGCTAAATATTTCACATTTTTTAAAATGTGTGAAATATTTTTTACATAATTATGATTGAAACAGTATTATTTTCTGCTGGAACGATTTGATATTAGTATATAAATCAGGGAGAAGCTGATTTTCAACTTGCAATCTCAAATTCATTTCGTTCATATGTTTTGTCAAATCGACATAGAATGCTAACTTCCACAACCATTCGCTGTTTTGTAATTCGGTAGGAGATGCTTTTCATTCAAAAAAAATTTCGATCTCTGCTCGAAGTACAAAAGAGCGTTGAAGGACTTTTCCGCAACTAAGCCAGCGTACGGCAGTATGATATGGTAAGTGGTTTCCTCCAATCTCTTAAAAAAACTCGCGAAATTGTCAGTGATTCAATTTTAGAACTTCAGACATATCCAAACATTTTCCGCACAAAGACTGTTGATGAATGATACAAAGTAAGACTAACTAAGTGGTTTTGAACCACCATTATTTTCTACAGCCTGAGTGCAACCACTCCTTTATTTTTACCACACATGCTGCCTGTGTGGTGGTATTTTTGCCTCCATCAGTTGTAATAGATTTCAAGTGTTTCCATCGAAGGTTCTTCTTATTAATGGAATTTTTCAACTCACCTAAAAATATCGTCCCCAGTAGTCGTGCCGTGAATACTATCAATATCAACAAGTTCTTCATACACTTCATAGCTTTTGTTTACTCCTCGAATAAAAATTAACACCCGAGCAGTATCTGATACATTCGTTAACTCATCCAAGGCCAGAGAAAAACCACTCAAAATGTCCATTTTTGTCAGACAGTTGAGATAAATTTTTGGCGATGTCTTGTACCCTCCTAGCCACGGTGTTTGCTGACAAACTAACACTTTTAAATACATTTACATTTTTGGGACACATTTCTTCGACTACTGCAATTACGCATTCTTTGATCATTTCTCCATCGGTGAATGGTTTTCCACTTTTTGCGATTTCAAGAGCTACACGAAAGCTGGTACGAGTAGCCTCTTGTTCAGTATTAACTTTCGTAAACAAAGATTGCTGCGATTTCAATCCGCGCTTCAAAGCTTCAATTTTTTCTGTTCGCAAACTTCCTGTATATTTTAAGTAATTTTGAAAATGTTTCGTTTCGTAATGACGTTTATCGTTATATTCTTTGGGAACGGCTATGGTTTCATTGCAAATCACACATAGCGCCTTATTACTGGACTTAATCACGAAATATTGAAAGTTCCATTAATATTTGAATGTTTTGCATTCACTGTCTATTTTTCGCTTCTTTTCCATAGTAGTAAATCACACACAAAAACAAGTCAAATCAAAATACTGTTACGTATGGGCGTTGATCGGTTCGAAGATGTCTTTTAAATGGGGTTACGCACTACTTATTCCACAACAGACAGTTTCGCTTCCTTCGCCTTCCCTAGGCAGACTGACTCGCGGTCTCGCCGCTAGCCTTTTTATACTCCAATTACAGCCATCTCGAAGTGAGTCGAATACACCAGAACTTTCTCGAACCAACGAGGTTATTAACGAATGTTTAATTGTTACTGCGCTTTCGAAAGTACTACTAGCGCCATCTGTTAGCTATAGAGGGTACTACCACTACCTATATCTGCTTTTGACCACCAGATTTCGTCAAGTATCACGGTCATAACAATACAGATTAGTAATTGAACTAGTGAATTTAGCAAGCATATGCTCATATAGGGCGCGTACTCGGCGACTAGTTTAGAAATTATTGATAAGGGTACAAAAATGAAAACAGTTTTGTCCCTTGAAACATACTGGAGTAATCAATATACCCCTAAGGCTGGAAAGTTTGGAGACCCTGCTCTAGATTGATGACGTGCAACCATTATTTCCCTGAATTATCTATATATAGTATAAAATATGTTTAAAGTATACTCATATAATTTGTTATTATGTATGGAAACGGTCCAATATCTTGAGAACACTTTAAGATTTCTTAATGAAATTTAGTACACAAACATAAAAAAATGTTTTTTTGTCGCCTATTTGAAATCCAAGGCTAACTTAATTTTATTTTTAAATGTCAACAATACTTGAATTAGGATTGTTGGAAAAAGCATTTTTTCCAAATTCAATGAAGTAAATATTATATGCTTTTTATTTCAAAATAGATTTTTAAAAAATGGCTGAAAAGAGTTTCGGTCTCTTTTGTCAATATCAGATTTAAAATTACAATTACCAAAATTAGTATTTTTTTTTATTAAAGAGCTATTTACGAATAGTAAACACTGCACTGTAACAGTAAACACTGCTTTTTAAATAGCCCCACAAAAAAAAATCGGGTGGTACCAAGTCTGGTTATCTTGCCGGCCATTCGATAGCTCCTCGTCCACTGATCGATCGGTTTGGAAAAGTATTGTTAAGAAAATGTCTAAAGTTAATGCCATAGTGTGATGGTGCACCATCTTGCTGTAACGATATTTCCTGGTTTTGGTTAATTAAATTTGGCAACAGACGCAAAAGTGAAAGAATGATATTATCTTCCAATAGAGAGGATAATGTGTTTAAACCTGCTTCATTCAGTGCGAATTAGTGTTAGCTCAGTATCTACAGTTGGGTCTGATATTATGACTCTTTAAGCAGAATATACTCTATAAGTATACTTTATAAATTGTGTAGATATATTAATTAGACTGATATACTATAGATATAATTAGACTAATTGATAACTTGTAGATAAATTGTTAGAAAACATAAGTTCAGAAAATTATTGAAAGAATCTTCTACTTTTCAAAAGGATCAGAACACAATGAAATTCATGGTAATACCATTTGATGTCCAATTAACAAGAGGGCTAGACAACATTTTGAAAAAAGTGGACATTAAGGTTGTGTACAAACCATATAATGAATTAAGAGAAGTTCTGGGTAATCCAAAGGATAAAGTAGAGCAACATGAAAAGTCGGAGATTTACGAAATTAGTTGTCAAGACTCTGATCTAAGGTATATTGGGCAAACAAAAAATATCCATATTGACAAGATATAAAGAACATATTGCCCACATTAGATATGAGAGAAATGAAAAATCTTGTGTTGACCAACATGCAATCGAACACGACCATAGTATAGATATTAGTAATTCAAGACTAATTAAAAGTATTAATAATAATAGAGCTTTGGATGCATATGAAAGCATTCAAATAGAAAAATGTAAGAAAATCATGAACCGAGATAAAGGGTCTATCCCGTTCAGTCAACTTTTTCAATTATTAAAGTAAGGCTTAGTAAACTTCACGGTTCATGATTTTTACACGCTTCGTTAGGTAGGGTTTTTTATAAAATAGTACATAGTTTAGTTTTAGAATTAGATTAAATCATCCCCTAATGATGCTAACATGGTTAGCGAAATGTAATATAAACGAAAATAAAAGAACAACGACGTACAATTTGCACATATCTATTATGCAGACAACGAAGTGCTCCGTTTTTACGAACGGGTGTTACTGATGACGAGAAATGGGAATTGTACAACGACAAGCGCACCAAACAATGGCTTTCTCCAAACCAACTAGCCGTACCCACTTCTAAACCATCCTTCAGTTTAAACAAGGTGTTACTGTGCATTTGGTGGGACTCTGGTGGCATAATTCATTTCGAACTATTGAAACCGGGGAGAATCAGTTACGACTGAATCGTATTGCCAACAATTGGATAGATTACGTAACGAATTGTTGATAAAACGGCCAGCTCTGGTTAACACAAGAAGGGTAATGACAGCCAACACGATAATGACAGCCCACATGCACTAAGATCAATCCAAGAGAAAATAAGGCAGCTAAACTGAGAGGTTTTACCACATCCCCATATTCTTCGGACATAGCACCATCCGATTTTCATTTATTCCGATCCACGGAACATTTCCGATGGAATAAAAATTTAAAAAATATAGATGATGTGCGAGCTCAACTAGAAAAATATTTGTCTTTAAAGGAAACAACATTTTATGAATAGGGGATTGAAAATCTACCAGCAAGATAAAATGTCTTAGATATCGACGAAGATTACATAATTGACTGAAAATAAATTCTTTTTTTTATAGCCACTGAAATAATTGATTACTTAGTACATCTATATATATATATATATATATATATATATATATATATATATATATATATATATATATATATATATATATATATATATATATATTTATATATATATATATATAAATACATATACAATATATAAATATATATATATATATATATATATATATATATATATATATATATATATATATATATATATATATATATATATATATATATATATATATATATATATATATATATATATATATATATATATATATATATATATATATATATATATATATATATATATATATATATATATATATATATATATATATATATATATATATATATATATATATATATATATATATATATAATATATATATATATATATATATATATATATATATATATAATATATATATATATATATATATAAATATATATATATATATAATATATATATATATATATATATATATATATATATATATAATATAATATATATATATATATATATATATATATATATATATATATATATATATATA